>JARJLF010002146.1:0-48853 GCA_029378395.1 Mycena leptocephala
GAAGCCTAGTATGGATAACCTACCGGCAGTTCAACAGGCGTCACCCTTTTTCAGAGGGCGCGAGTGAGTCCTTTTGAGGCCGTTCTTGGTAGCACAATGCATCTAGACTCTAACCGTGCAATCCGCTGTTCGCGGCGAGAGGTGAGGAATCTTCCACTTTGTTCCACTGAGGTCGGCTGCTCCTTTAAAATAAATTCTAGGCCAGGCAAGGGCCGCCGGACTTGCGCCATTGGAGTTGGACTGGAGTTCGAGTCCGCTAAACGGGTGAGACGATGGTGACCAACCGTCACAAACCTCATGAATCGATGGTGATTCGATGGTTGATCAAATGATGTCCATCAAACATATCCCATCATTTGCGCCGTTGTCCGGCGCGCGCCACGACCGAAAATCAGAAAGATAGATGGAAGCTTTTGGAGCTGCCGACGTCACCGAACTTAACCACCACAGGCACTGCGCTTTTGTGAAGACGCACCAACCATCTTGTATTTATCATATTTGCCAGATTGCCGCTGGCGTTGCACTGGCACGGATCTTGCGCCATGGACCTTGCTTGCATAGACCCCTGGAAATTGAATATTCAATTTGCCTTGAATTAAATATCAGATGTGTTTTAGAACGAATGCTCTTGGATGGATAATTTACACTTGACTTACACCTTGAATTAGTAGCTTGAAATTTTGTTTGTCTTTGGTAGACGTTCTGCGCACAAAATTTGGGAGTTCGAAATACCGGCACACCGGCGGCTGTGCTGCACCGGCGGCAACGCGGCACATGAATCGGAGTTTGAATTTCGAATGTTCTCTTCTCCTGTGCACCATTTTTGCGACAATTATATTAGTTACTGGCCTCAGTTGACTCTGGGCCCTAGCTACCTCACTCATGATTATAAACCCATCACTCTTGCATCAAAAGCCTCACTGTCCCCAATGCGCACTCTGACTGATGAAGCCTGGTCTGTGCGGATGTATAGAGATAGTATTCCTGATGGACCAATGTCGAACAATAAATTCTGCAGTCAATTTTCCCATGAGATTTTTTTTAATGGATGGCCGAGACATAGGGAGACATTGTATGTGGAATCATGGTGGTCAAGGCAAACACCTATTTGCGATCATTCTAGGTTACAGAAATAGTGTCAGAAGATTTTTTGGGATAACTATTGGACTAATATACTATCTCCCGCGTCAAATCCACCATTATATTCTGTCCAATACCCTCGAGGAAGCAGTTCAGGCCTTGTTGATATCTGCTTGCATCAGGGGCCCATGTCGTGCCGTTGATCGGCATCTCCCAAATCACGATCTCGATCACACCGCCGGTGAACCGGTATTCCGGTATTTCGAACTCCCAAATGGACTCGTTCTGCGAGGCTCAGGCTGGTTGTCTCAGAAGCGGAATTTCAGAAGTTCTGACGCACTCACTGCGTTTTGCTGAAAATATCCTGTGGGGTGGACCAGTAGGATAGTTATTCTGTCCTAGCAATCCATACATGTAGCCTACCTATTCCTGAGCCTCGCCACCGGCCAGGAGAGACAGAGAATCCCCCGATCAATCCACATCTGGACAGCCAAACTCGCCCAAATAGCGCTCCTGTCACCCGCCATGGACAGATAGGCTGACCGCCTTTGTGTCCATGGGATGGCTCTTTCGACTGGCCTCCTGTGGCACTGCGGGGCAGCTTGCCTGGCCTCCCATGGCACTCCGGGACCCTTCACCTGGGCATTGCGCCGCCTTCTGAAAAGGCTGGCTTGCCTTGAAATCTTCCAAGTCGAATTCAATGAAGTCCGCAACCTCCCGTTCTGCTGCACGCTCCAGCAGGTTCTCCCCTCATATACATCCTCTCCCTGAACGTCCCAGTGCTATGACCTTGCGCAATGGTGCCCGTTTGCGTGCTGCCCGACTTGCCCGCCACGCCATGCTGGATGATTGGCTTGCCGAGAATATAGTTCCACACTCTCTTTTTTGGCCCGACAGAAACTTGCTTTTCAACGAGGCTGTCTGCATGGTTTTTTTGACTATTGTAAAGGTCTGTTTTGTATTTGTACCTCTACCACACGGGGAGTAATCTGCGTGCAGGGTCCTGATGATGGCGTATTTCAAGATCCCGACATCTATTGCCTCTCACTCCTCATCGAGCTTCGAGGGTCCTCCGCAAGTCCTCTTCTCCGCATCGGCCGGTTTGTGGGCTCCAACGACGATGCCGACGCGCCGCTGTGGACCCGCATCGTGCACCCCGGCAAATCACACTACTTTGTTCAGCCCAGAGTGTTTGCAGCTGCCTTGGTGTGTGGAATGACGAATATAAAGGTGGAATCTATGTTTGAGGTATGTTTCTTCTGGCCCATGCGACGAAGATTTTTTTGAAACAATGTACGCGTCTAGGGAAACATAACATCGCGGATGTGCCTTTGGGCACGTACCGCCTCGGTGCGTAGCTCACATTTCTTTTTTACAATATCTGATTCTTTTTAGCTTGGTACATGGGTTGAGGAGGATGTCACCGCACATTGCCAACAGCTCGCCGATACCGCTGAATGCACGGAGACGCGTGAATAATTTTGGGGAGCTTAGTTGGCCGTTATGTTATGACTGCTAGTAAATTCATTGATCATTATTTTTTTTGGCCTTTGCGGAAGAAGGGGAGACAAATGAACGAATGAATTACTTCCATGACATTATGGAGAACGCTCAAGAGTCCGTCGAATTAAGTAAGGGATTCGACGGGGTCTTGAACGTCCTTGGCAGACCATGTGACCTTCTGTCCCCTCGCAGCCAGGCAGCTGAGGCAACCTGGCCATCCATGGCTCCCCGACATCGACATTTAAATTACCAGAGTGTTGCACTGACTATCTCTCGAGCAGACCACCATCTTCAATGGCCCTCCCCACTACTTCTCGAGCCCTTTCGCCTTTCGATGGTTTGATCCAGACGGCTTTAATTGAATCCACATCCCTACCTCTCAACGCGGACACCGACGAGAGTCGAGATACCATCGAGAATGATTCAATTGCTCGCCGCCGCCGCCTTGTTCGACGAGTCTTGTTCGTGGTGCGTGATATACTGTGTAATGTGTCAACCTTTCCTGACCCATCAGAAGCCTAAGAAACCTCTTACCGATGCTGACCTGCCCATCCCGCGACTTCGTTCAACCAAACTGGTCAGAAGAGTTACTACTTCACCAGTTCGAAAGGTACGCAAACAAGATTGACTCCAGGGTCGGCTCGTGCTCATTTATTCCACAGGTTGTTTCACCGATGAAAACTCAGTCTCCGGTTACTGTAAAAATGCTCGAGAAGCGCGCGCGGATGGATGATATGGATGGAGAGGTCGAGGATTCGGTGCCGTTTAAACACCGAAAATTGGGTAGAATTCAAGAGAGTGCTGAGAAGGAAAACATCGATCTATGGTCCGTACATTTGTAGAATTTCGAGTAGCTTTCAATTTGCTCGACGTTAACAATTTAAATATTTAAAATTGCTTTCTGAAGAGCAGCCCGACCAAGGGGGCACCGGCATTCAAAAAAAAGATATAGGGCTGATTTTATTTTTTCAGACCCAACCGTTGGACTAACTAACTAACGTAACGGTTCCCACGCTCCATATATGGCAATTTCTCACGTGTTTAAGTTGCCGGACTTCTGCATCCTACCAGAAACCCCCAGATGCAAGGAAAATGGGCATTGTGGCTGCCTGGAATGTGCTATTTGTCACCAGAGGTCATATTCGACTGATCAGGATGTTTAAGAATATGCAGAAGCTTGTGCCAAACAAGACCACAACCCATACCATATACGGATGTGTTACGCCAAAACGAATGAACACCAAGATTACGGCTTCTGACTGCCTGAAAGTACATTAAAGCATGGTTTAGGTAGTGCAGGAGCCCATTTCTCCTCACAGTTTGGGTGGTCAAATTATTTTTTTCCGCCCTGGCGGCCGGACTAACTGACCGGCCCTTAGTCGCCGGTTTAAATGCCGGTGCCCCCTTGAGCCCGACGCGTCGTGATGTATGCGTTCCTAACTTGGACTGTGACTCTCTGTGACTATCGCTTGCCTCGCTTGCCACGCTCCTCAATCTATCCTCTCTGTCCACCTCTGGATTCCTGTCTGCGCCTGGTATAATACAGCGGGTTCGTTACCGTGTCCTGGTCCCGCACCTTTTATCATGGCACACCTAACTCGTTTCCACTGCACAGGCCTCGACGATAGCCTTGTGAAGAAATGGCTCCTTCTTCAAGCATACGGTGCTGAGCGCCCTAATGAGCCAGTTCAAGTTCAAGTTCAGGGCCTGGATAGGGATAAAGTGCTCTGCACGGTCACACGCAGCTACTTCAAGGTCCGTACCCAGTCGTGTCTAACACATATCCTCCTGTAACATGTATCACAGCCGACCCGCCTGCACACACTTTCTATCCAGGCCACCGTTTCCGTTGATATATCGTGCTGCCCCCACGTCAGAACAAGCCCAAGCACCATTCTTGACACATTTACGGGAGACTGTAACGACGCGATGGCTCCGGGATGGCTATGCTCGCTCGACATATCTGTGTTCTTTCCCCATGACAGGGCAGGATTCATCGGGCTCTTCGTGAATCTTGCCATGTGGGCTGAGAATCTGGAAGTCGTGAGTATTGGTTCTGAATGCACATGCTGGAATCTCAATACGGTTATTCGCAAGGCACATCTTTCGGCCACGATGATCGAGTGGGCAGGAGCCATTTCGGTGTCTCCGCGTCCCCGTCTCGTTTCACTGCTCAAATAATCGAATAGGCAGGAACGTGGGCCCAATTTAAACAACTGGATCCCAGCACTCCGCACAAGCGCACCACTCCCAATAACGTCAAACCTGTTCGCCCCAGCACACCGTTAACGCGTATTCAACACGCGAAGCCTTCGCGCTCGGCACCGTTCCCCATCCTGCCTCTTAGATTGTGACGGGTCAGACAGTGAAGATGATAGTCCGGTCGCTTCATGGGATGATGTGGATGCAAGCTACGAGCTTGAACGTCTGCCAGCTCTGTACGCATACATACGCTATTAATTTTGATCAAAATCTTGTTGACTTTCCTCTAAAATTGTGTCATGAAAACAGGAAGTCTGGCGATAGCGTGGACAGATGGACGGTAAATCTGGCCATAGGAGTGGCCAGATAGATGGATTGGAAACGGCTACTAGATCAGTGATCACAGCGTTCGTTCATCTCATCACCCCTCTCCTTCCACTCTCATTACCCCTCCCTCTTCCACTCCTTGTTACTGCCCTCGTCTGTCAATACTTTTGATGGTGAGTTCAATAGTCTTGCTGCATACTGCGGTCTCACATGCAATATAGTTGTCTCGTAAATTGGTTCCTTGTCTGTGCCCAGAATGCGAGGGCAAACTCATCGCCTACAGTGTACGGCAGCACCATGAAGCCCGCGAACTACGACAAAGAAGTACAAGTACCACTTATATACCGACGCTCACGCCAACACCTTCCATACCACCATCTGTCCTCGTCCCTCCAACCTTCGCCTCGTTTATATCGCCGCCAGAAACCGCAGCCACCGCTGCATATCACGCCCCGCCTCCCGATGATTCCCTCCTTTTCACTACCATCTCGGAGGCGGCAGGGCTGTCACATCTACAACGAGTCGAAGCCTCCGGAGAGATCTTTACACCTATTTCTGTTGACGACTGGGAGCTCCTGAATGGATCTCATCTCCCTGATGAGGAGAGCACCGACGGTCCTGCTCCCCCCGCTGACGAGAACGACCCGGACCCATTTTATATCACTCCCAAGGCTGCGCAACACTTGCCAACCGCTCGCGAGGTGCACCCTAATCCTGCCGTATACATCATCTATGTCGTAGTGCTCTGGCTGCACTCGCAGTTCCATCTCCCTTTCCGCGCTTGCAACGCACTTTTAGCTGTTCTCGCTCTCGCTTTCAAAGCCGCCGGCGCACCAATTAACCCCCTATGCGTACCACCCTTCCAACCGTCATCGCCCACCTCGGAGCTGAACCCGATATCCAGATCCTACCGGTATGTCCGGGATGTCTCGAAGTATTTGCGGCTTCGACTCCCAAGGATGCCTTGTGCACTCGGTGCTCCCATCCTCTGTTTCCGAATAATCCTACCCCATCCCAGCTGCGCAATAACACCACTCCAGCCAATCCTTGCCCATACCTTCAGTTTCTCACGAAATCATTGGCCGAGCAGCTCGCCACATTGCTCTCAGTCGAGGGGGTGGAGGCTGAGATTGAAAAGTCAATTGGGAAGGCGAAGGCACGGGTACCTGGGGTGTGGAAGAATATTTTCGATGGGAAGGTCTGTCAAGAGTTGCCGACGGCCGATGGCAGTTGGTTCTTCTTTCCCACGGAGGAAGAGGTCGCTTCAGGAGAGCTGCGAATTGGCGTAACCATGGGGTTGACTGGTAAAGTCTTGCTCTCTTGTTATAACCAATTAGCTGACTGTCTTGTAGGTTCTCGTACCTCTGCAGTCAAATTTCCGCTTCCCATACATCCTGTCCATGTCATATAGCCTCATTAATTTACCCGAGCACCTCTGGTGAGGAATTCAGATTCCTCTTCGCTTCATCGCTTGACTTTTTAATCCTTACAGATACCGTACGGCCAACCTTTTATGGGCGGGAATTATGCCCGGGCCGAAAGAAGCAAATCCCGATCAATGCCAACGGTTTCTTCGCCCACTCGTCAACGAATTACTTCGTCTTTGGCAGCATGGAGTAATGATAGCGACCCCAAAGTATCCGCAGGGTCGTCTCGTTAGGGTCGCGTTAGTTGCAGTAGTATGTGACAAGCCAGCTGCCTACAAGCTCGGCGGGTTTGGCTCTCAAGCCACACTAACTTCTGCACGATGTGCTGGATCACTCAATCCATGAAGGCGTCACCCGAGGCTTTCAAAGAGAATGGTGAGTCAATTTTTTATCGGGTCTCGCATGCGCTTACTTGATCTCGAATAGGCTTTCGAGAGCGAACAGATGCTGAGCATCGTCGACTTCAGAAAGAGTACCTCAAATGTAACACCAAAGCCGCCCGCGACGCTTTCGTCAAGAAATATGCCACTCGCTGGTGCGAGCTTCATCGACTCCCTTACTTTAATATCTGTGAAATGATCGTAATCGACCCTATGCATAATTTATTCCTCGGTGCGTATTCATCATTTCCCCTCATTATTTTCTGTGACGGCTTTGGAGGTGTCGTCAAGACCCATTTCTATCACATCTGGGTCCAGCTTAATGTGCTCCGCAAAACAAAGGAGCTCCGAACGCTCCATGCACTCCTTTCTAAAGTATGTCTTTATTGACTTGAGTTCTATTCGAGCTTAATAGACTTAAAACTCAGCTCAAACTTCCGGCCCATCTGGGACGCCTTCCTAGCCTTATCGGAGAGCCCACTGGCGGTTCGTTGACAGCAGACCAATGGCTCGTATTCTGCACCATTGTTGCCCCATTAATTGTACGTCTTTTATTAATCTGCATTGATCTTTCTCATGAATGCGACGCAGATTCCTCAGCTTTGGCAAGAGTACATTCCGGAAGAGTCCCCACAGGAGCTTGCTCAACGGCGTGCCCGGGAAATCGCAGCGATATTGGAGGCCAAGCGCACTGCAGCGGCAGCCGCTCGGCAAGCCCCGCCGGTAGGTTCCTCTTCCAAACGACAATTATTTTCTAAGCCTTGGTCAGGCGCAAGCAGGGAAGCGCGTTCGGAAGCCAACAGCAAAAGCAGCTGTAAGACCACTCTGATTTGATGTTGCGGTTGCTGATCACGTTTAGGCGATGGACATCGATCCCGACGATACAGCTGGACTCGACGCTGGTGCCAACAATGATTCAGACGACGACTCGTACGGGCTGAATCCTACACAGCAGAAGCGCCGGAAGCGACAACAACAGCAAGAACGACAGTCAACCCTTGCTGAGGATGAAGCAAGGGACAATGCGACCCCACCAAATTTGCATCCTGACGACCCGAAGAATTTCTTGAAACTGTCTTCCGCCATCAAAATCTTGGTCGCACGTACCATCACCGAGGCCGATTTGACCCAGTCTGACCAACTGATGCGTGAATACTGCTGGGAACTTGTCGAGGTAATTGCGGGCTCTGTGCGTCTATATTTTTTATTGACTAGTCATCAAGCTTTATGGCCCCGAGGTGATACGTCCCAATCACCACTACGCAACGCACACGTCCCGCTGCGTCCGCAACTATGGGCCGCTGCACGAGTTCTGGACGTTTCTTTTCGAGAGGCTGAACAAAGTCTTGAAGAGCTACAAGACCCCTAACCATGCCGGAGGTGAGCTCGAAGCATCGTTTTTTCGAGAATTCCAACGGACGGTGCAGCAATTGAGACTGGTATTCCTTCTTTTTATTGGCGTGCACACAATGCTTACCTTACCTTAGCTCGGTCAAGGTGCACGCGAGCCAGTCGGGTCAGAACTGCGTGAAGCGGTCGAAATTATGTACCACGCGACTGCTGATGATCGCGGGACGGTGCAGGCTCTTGCTCGAGACCTTGACACTGCACAGGAGGATGGTAAGATCAAATTCATCGCAAATTGAAGGTATCACTGACATTTTCTAGGAGGTATTGATTTCCAATTAAGCACCCGTGCCGAAAAGGGTCAACTATCGCCCGAGTTATACTTCTGTATTCTTCGACACCTGCAAATCCGCCTTCCCAACGTCAAGCTCCACTCCTTTGTGGAACACGCCCCATCTTCCAACAGCCTCATGCTCGAGCCTCACGGAATCCTTTTTAATGATGTCATCGTTCGTCGCTCCCGCTACCTCGCTTCTTCCCGCTCCCCACACCCTTACACCTCTCTTATCGCTGTACGCACCTCCGCGGCCAATGACGCTCAAACCTGGGTCGGGGAATTACGATCCATCGTCGCTATAGAACAACCGGGGACCAAGAGCGTGCACAGATTTGGGTTTGTGCGATGGTTCCGGCCAACCACCACGGAGCTCGGCAGTACAGTGTGGTCTCAATTGTAAGAACTTTCGAAGTGTCATGTTTCTAGTCTGAGTTTGTTTGTTTCCTTTTTCAGTTTTCCTCTCAACGTCCAGATTTGGGATGCGGACACCTATCTCGACTCCACAAATTACGGGCCCGACGCATTGATCAACCTGGAGGATATCGTTACCCATGTCGCTCGGATGAATGTCACTATTAGAGGACAGACATACTGGGCGACTATTCCTACCAGAAAGGTACGTGTCTCAGCCGACTCCCCAACTACAGTGCGCTCATGGCCGTTACAGTAACCATTACAAAAAAAAACCCGCTATTTATTTCTGCGTAATAATGTTATTCATTTTCGGAGCCTATTTTTTGAGATTTCTCCACACCATACCACCGCAACGCGAAGTCAAATGTATCTGCAATACGTCTTACACTTGAAAATTGATAGGTGCTAAAGTTCGAGAAGTGTGATATTCGGTGAGACTTGTTGCTGTCTACGAACGACTCCGCTAAACTAATGAACTAGAAGCCCAAGTTCAAGAGGACACATCTATTCGGTGAGACTCGCAGATGTCTACAAACAACTCGACTAAGTTATTATTAGGCCAGGTACTCCTGCTCAGCCTTGTCCAACCCCTCGGTAGTGAGCTGCAACTGGAAGATTGTGAGGTGCGCAGGGGTTGGCAAAGCACCGACTGCTTTGTACGTCGCATTTGTTGATGTCAACCAAGTGTCGCTGACCATCGCTTCATAGAGCGGCTTCTTGCGAATCAAAGCCGGCGCCGAATGATTGTCGTTGGCAGGCAGACCTTTGAAACGAGGGACGCGGTGCGCCTTGATAACATCGTCGGAATCGTCTTTCTCGGCGAGCATCTGGCGCCTAATGGTCTTCAAGTGGGCGAAGTACAGCTTGAGCTTTCAAGCGGTGAGTCAAGGTTCTTTCTCAGCTGCGTCAAGCTCTTACCCAAGTCGAGTGCCAATGCTTCGGGCGCACCTCCCATCCAGAGTCACCGCCGCCAGCGCTTTTACGATGAGCTGTGAACGCAGCCTGAGTGGTCTTCCCGCAATCCGAGTGCTCGGACGACATGTCGTCGGTCTGAATGGCGTCGTAATCGCCGACGGTGTTGTCTTCGCCATGGATCTGGCGGAATCTCGAGAGCACTGCACGGCGGTCCTTGGCTTTCTGTGGGAGTGTGAGTGTCAATTGCTTGTGGACGGCCTGAGACTGACCTCGGATTTCCTCGCACGGCGCTTATTCAGCTCCCGCTTGCAGGCCTGGCGCGTTCGGCCTTCCTCGGTGTTCTGGGCGCTGTAGGTCCGGCGGAGCGTGCTGTAATAGTTCTTCATCATCTTCATCACGCCAGCATGGGTAGGATCGCCATAAAACGCCTTCGTTTCCTGGATGGTCCCGATGAGTACGATGAAAGTGAGTGCGAACAGTGGAATTACAGCGTCTTTCTCAATATGATCCATAACAAGGTCGGTGATCCTCGAGAAGACACCGAGATTGTGCAGGTCGCTCACACCGAGGTGCCAGTTCGGATGAACCTTCTTGGTGACATTGTCGGCGAGCAGCTCGGGCTCTTGATCCGGTCCCAGGGAATGAGGCAGCGTGCCAACAATCTTCCCTTTCGCATCGATACCTCCAATCCCGAGCAACCAGCGGGTCTTGGATTGGACAAGTGCCTTGAGGGCTTTAAGTAAGGTCCAGTAAATCAGCAACGCATGACTGACCTGGGTTTTAGAGCGCTTCTTGTTCTTCTTGAGGGACTGTCGGCGAGTAGACACGTCAGCCTTGACTTGGACTTCCTGAACCTCTTGCGCGGTGGCCTTCGCGAGCTCTGCAATGCGAGTGGTGATCTCAAGCTGGGTGGACAAGTGCACGATTGTGTTTTGAATCTCGGTGAGTAGCGGAGGATAGTTTTGGGAGTGACTGATCGTCGGCTCAGCGTGCTGCTGCAGGATGGAATATGGGAAAGCGTGCTCCTGCCCTCCGAGATACGGTTCTGAGTCAGTGCCGCCATGGTTGCCCTGGTACTGCTGGCTGTGGTCGGGCTGATACTGCTGATAGGTCAATATGAGGTAAGGTTTTGTTAACAGCAATACACGCCACTCACCAATCCGCCTGTATTCATAGAGCTGTATGCAGAATCTGGATACATGGTATAGTGATTGTCCATGGCTGGAAGACGTCGTCTCATTTTCTTTCTAGGCTGTTAAATATTCTGCTGCAGCCGTTTCATCAACCCCGTATCTCAGGATCGTCGGTGAGATTTTACCTACGGTTTACATGCTGACTTGTTGAGGACTAAAAATCATGTGCATTTACAGAGGGGTCCATGTGCTTTTGGGCGATCAAGTCTGATGAGGCCGGTATTGCAGGAGCGCAAGTGCGGCGGGCGGCAGCAGCAGGGCGGCGGGCGGGATTAGGCGGGATTATATAATGGCATTTTAATAATGATTTAATTTGGCATCCCATTGTCTAGCATAGGATGGACAAGTAATATACGCACCGATGCACATCTCAGCCAGATCACCTGGCCCTATACCTAGCCTTAGGAGGACAACCAATCTGTCCATGCCGTACCAGGCGGGATCTCTAATCAGTCCACCCGAGTACTCCTCAGGATTATTGAATTGGCACATACCATGGACATGCTGGATTATGTATAGATCGCTCGGCCTGTCCACCAGTGCACAGCTGTAGTCACCACCGTATGGCTAAGTGACCGATTTTGGTGATCCCCCGGCCTGTCCATGGCGTGGATATTTCCGGGAAAACGCAGTGACTCCCTCCGAACTGCGTTGATTCTTGGTTGTAGGAGGCTGTAGGCGGCTGGATGTTCCGGTGATCCATGCCACGCGACTTGGATTGCGTGACTAGTGACATTGTGTTCTCTCGCGCCTTCCATGACGGCGTGTTCTTTTGCTGGAACTTCGCGATTTTTCTGCTCCTCTCCTAGCCAGCCCTCCTATAGTGTGTGACATAGTTCGAATTTACTCCATTTCGGAATTTTGGACCTACTCGAGCTATTCCTTTGCAGTTGGAGACTTCGCGGAGACTTTCAGTCTCACTTCGCATCCGATTCTCAGCTTGACAGGCTGCTGAGCTGCACGGACCGCGAACCCTCGGCTCCTCCCCCACCACAAATTCTGAGTTTCAACGTCGTGTTGAAATTTCACGGTTTGAATTTTTTCCCCCATGCCTAATCGAGCCTTCGCTTATAACAGAACAGAACTTCAAGTCCGAAGAAAAACGCAAGGTACATTAGTATGATAGCCATAGGTGTGCGGCATGGTTACCGCACCTTGGATTTCAACAGTGATCTTCTAACTTAACAGCCGCCAGTGTCCCCGGTCTGGAAAGTTAGTAAGTTGACAGGAGACGACGCCTTTAGAGATAGACAGGTACCGTATTTATTGACCGTTTTACGCTTTTTGCAATGGCCTGACCAGACCACAATTTGAAGCTTGAATTGATTCCGGACGGTGTTTTGATAACTGTCTTTTTGACATCCTTGCAATCCGTAAGTGTTTCAGATCTCCATGTCTGGAAATTCCCACGATCTCCCAAATGATCCTGATGCTCTATGTACTACATTTTTTTTATGCAATATGCAATAGGGGCAGTCAGAGTAGGCGATTATGGAGGGATTATGGAAGGATTATGAAAGGATTATCGGATATAAAAGATCCCGATTAAGGTCGCAGAGTCACAAACGAGACCTTGACATAGCGGAATAATCCATAATCACTCATAATCCCTCGTATAATCGCCTCCGGAGGCGCTTATACACGCGATTATGCAGGATTATGGATTTAAAGGATTCTCGCACGCCTAAAATAAACCAATAATCCCTCCATAATCCTCTACTCTGACTGCCCCTAATGTTTCCAGTCCATAGGCCGAAGATAAATAGCGGGCTTTGCCGCGCAGCGGGCTACATTAGTTATTTGTTAGCCTATGCCCATAAACAAACGCAAACCAATCAGCTCGCAACGCTGAATACCGGCCGGGCCCTCGGCGCGGTTTTGGCGAAGTTTCGTTGCCCCCGCCATTTCAGAGGGTCGGGTCTTAGAAAAAATGAGCTGCCAGACCTCAAATGCTCTGAAAAAGTGTAAAAAGTTCCTATACCAAAGTGGAGTAACTTCTGATTCTAAGCAGAATGAGCCCATGAAGTTTTGGCATCTTGAGCTCATTGTCTGCGCACGGACCATTTGACGACGTCGACGACATGATAGAAATCATCGAAGAACAGATATGGCTCATTCTATAGAGAATCGAAATCTACTCAGTTTTCACATAGGAAGTTAGAGCACTTTTTTCAAAGATACGAGACATCCGCTGAGTGTAGGGCAGTCCTGCATGATTTTATTAATGGTGCCAGATAGTTGGGTCCGAGTTGATGAAATCCATTTGCTCTATTTCAGGGGGTAAGTTCGAACCCCTGATTATGATTCCGTTGAATTCGCTTACCTTTGCGGAAGTCATCCGGGATGACCGTCGTATTAGCGCCGTTCAACTGGATCACAACCTAACAAGAGGCTCTGTTAAATTCTCCGCTTCAAGTAAAGGTTAGAACTTGCTTTATTGTTTGGCGTAAATTGCGGCCACTCAGGACCTGCGTGGACGCTGTCAATACTTGTTCAATTTTCTCAAGGAATCTTACGTGGAAGTCCCAGACCGTCGTTCGGTGTAAGACTTGTGGCGAAGGAAATCCAGTAATTCGGCAGCAATTGGCTCATGAGTAGGGAGGATGGCGAAGCATCGAGTGGGACCCCGTAAACATATAGCAGCTCGGAGCCATGGAAAACTGCGTGCAGATCAGGTTAAGTGGCCCCACGAATGCAAAGTGGACGGACCACCAAATTGAGGCAACCCATCGACCAGCGGCTGGGTGAATAAGTACGCAAACGTAGGTACTCCTGCGTGGGCAGCTGTTTCCATCCAAAGCCGGCGTTGCGACTGGACCCATAAATCTCCGACTATCCAGAATCAGCAGTCTTGCCAGTTTCCTGTACACGAAGCAGAGGTGCTCACTGATCGCTGCGGCGCGCTTGTATTGGCTGCTTAGTCCGAAAGTCTCGTTTCCAGTGTTGAAAGGCGAGCCTTGAAATCAGTAAATGAGCAGGATCCGTTAGATGCTTCATACCAGTAGGCACCAACCTAGACTCGGAATATCGGGATACAGCTTCAGCAAAGCTAGAATAGACTTGTCAAGCGTCCGCGGCGACGTTGAGGGAGAATATTGCGCCACAAGTGATTCGGAGATCCCTACGCTGGAATTTACAGTGGGATCCGTGAATAATGTGCCTAGGATAGAATTAAAATCTCGAAAGCCTGAAATAAAACTCAACATATCACCTTCATCCAGGTTTGTCCCCGCGATAAATGGCAATCGAGCGAATTGCCCGCATTTGAATAACACTGAAGGTACGTCAGGAATGAGTCCCCCAGGCCCATCGATGACAGGTTCCCATGGAAATAGCTCAATCGCCGTTGCCATAGCCGACGAAATGCCTTGGAATATTTCGGTCGTATTTGCGGAACGCAAACATGCAAATGTTGAACCAGATTTGCTAGGGATGCACAAGATGGAACACCAGCGACAAATGTCTCCCATCCGGCTTCACGGCGCTCGGGGCGTATAGAGGCAGGGTCGCCTGAGACCCAGACTCAAAGATCTGAAACCTCGTGTGAGAAGGAGAAGAACAATCGAGTAACGAAATATTTTCGGCGTACAGCGGCTCTGGCCAGTGAGGTGATTGGAGAATTCAAAAACAAGATGGAGGTCATTATTGAGCCTGCGCTCTCTCCGAACACGGTGACCTACTGGTGTTAATTCTAGAAAATATAGATGAGACGATGTACCTTGTCTTTGTCGCCGCCGAAAGTTCCGATATGGAGCTGAACCCATTTGAGGGCAGCAAGCTGATCCTTGAGGCCTAAGTTAAGAGCGCCTTGGTTGCGGGCTTCCCGTCCCTGTGGGAATCCTAACGGCCCCAGACGGTAGTTGAAATTGACATAAATCACCGGTGTTCCCTGGTACATTATAAGCTCGAATTTTCGGGCGAATGAATCAGCGTACTCGGCCACACTTTGAGCGACAAGTGAACTTCCGTTAGTCATCTCTGCAAATCCGATCTCAAATCCACCGCCATAGCTGGACATGCAGTCAGTAGGTTGTACGACGAGGTGTACGATTCAGAGGGTCAATCACGTCCAAAACATCTTGTGCACGTCGGTGAATAAGCAGTTTCTCCACGGTTAAATCAAAACTTGCCACTGGGAGCTTTGCATTAGTTGGTGTCCCTGTAGGACGCAAAACATTTATAGTCAAGCAGTCTTCCGACGTCGAGCCTGGCGTAACGCTCTAAGATGGTCGATTCTATGAGGGAGCGGCTAAGACGAAATGCCATATGGCGCACCGTTACAACTGCTATTTGCAGACAGGCAGGTCCAAAGGCGCTCGCATTGAATGTACCGGCCGCAAGAGATGTCTTCAGCACCGGTGGCCTGAGGCGTAAATTTCCAAGAGGGGGCTCCGCGAAAGGAATACCTGGAGCAAGTCATGAGCTGGATTCGAGCCAAATTACTCCACATCACGAACCAGCAAAGAGATCTTGCTGAAACGTAGGCAACTCAAGGCCAACGAGGGTTGTTTTCCCAAGCCGGATCGTGGGTGAAGCAGCAGCGAACTGACCAGGGACGCGAAAAGGCTGGAGAGCAGCATTATGAGGGATCAGGGCGGTTTACGTCTGGACTGGTCTTTAAATGTCACGCCAAGCACCCAATTTGTATTAAGTAGCTTCTCACAACTGCCTAGAAGTTCAGCAAGAGGAATCCGAATGGGCGGCTGTCGCTCGGCGTAGTGCATATCGCACTTAGGGATTCCTTTCGGTAACCAGAAGGTCACTTGTACCTGCCGCGACACTAGTCTCGTTCCCAGCCGTACTATAGTGGGGCTCGCAGACAGAGTAATCAGTTATCTAGCCAACCGGAACTCTCGGAAATTGTTCGGAGGACAGAAGTTTTGATGGGGGAATACTGCCCTATAACGTCTGGTGCAATTCGTACAAGACGACCTCCGCTTCGCTCCGGTATATAACAAATGAAGCCGCGGATAATATAATAATCATTTCCACATACAAATAGAAAATCGAAATGTGTCGCGATTCTTTGTAAATGTTTGTACTCTTCTCCATTTATCTGATATCCTTTCGTCTTGCTCTGGTTTCGTGCTCCATTTTTAATTTGTTTTTACGGAGCTGCCTCGATCCATCGCCATTGAGATCCTCAGCTGACCTCGAGTTCATGTTAGGGCTGTGCGCCGTGCCCGTCGCGACGGTTCTACGGGTTCCGTCCGACGGGTAGCCGACCCGTTCCGTCGAGGGTTATGAAAAACATTCGACGGGACGGCAACGGGACGGTTTTCCAGGCCGACGGCCGTCGAAATTACGGCCGTCAACCGTCATGACGGGTGACGGGTTTGCCAATGGTAAGCACACAAATTTCGCGCAATTTCGACCATTTTCTGTGGCTATACACATGGTTTGCTTCTGTTAACATTGTACGACGGTCCGGAGAGGTTTGGATCACTCACGACGGCATTCCCGCTTACCAAGTGAGCACCACCCAACTGAATCCTGAGTACCTGTTTTCCAACTATTCTGTCAAACAAATTTTCTCGTGAGATTCCAGTCATCCTCTCAACTGCGGAAGCACTTAAAAACCCCAAAGCAAGCACGTTGGACTCACAATGAAATTCAGGAGTGCTTGTTCATGCCTACGCAGGTGTATTTCAGCCTGGTTTGATTGTCAATCTTGTGCTTACTGAAAGATATGCTAACAGGGTATATTCCCAGTTATTTTCCAGCAACAATAATGACCCTTGTTCTCTGCGAAGGCACCGACACCGTCCCGTTGCCCGTGACGGCCGTCGCGTCGTCCGTCCCGCGCCGTAGGGATTTGTCCAACCTGTACAACGGGACGGAGACGGGACGGGTTTGCCCGTTGAACTCCCGTTGAAACGACGGCCGTGCCCGTCACGGGCACGGCGAACAGCCCTAGTTCATGTTAGGCAGACTTTGCCGCAGTAGTCAAGGTCCATGCAAGAAATTTCAACAACAGCACCAACCCACAGTCACCCACTTCGATTGAACAGTTCCCTGCGCAATCAGAAAATTTAAGCCCATAAATGGTGGTCTCGTGGTTCGAAAGCCGTCAGATGAATAGATTTGGGCAGTACAGCTGACATGTCGCAGCAACTGCGGCCTGTGCCCCAGTTATTGTTGGAATACGAGTTGCATGTGCGCGCACTGCCCCGCGGCGCACTCTGTTACCAGGTCCCCGCCCTTCGTTCCTGCATTCTCGTTACTGTTCCTGTGCCCGACACACTTAATTCGTACCTTAATTACTCTTGACTAGTACTTATGTCCTGTAGCCAGCGAAGAATTCCCCACGCGTTTTCAACTGCTAATACTGGATTGCTCTATCGATTCCAACAGTTATATCCCCGAGCATTTTCCATACATAAATACCACAGATTCCCCGTCCCTCGTGAGCTTAACATTCCCCAATTCTCGCGTCTGCACCCATTGGTTAATATTGCTGCGCGCCCTCTGGGTTGCATTTTCTGCGACTTTTGCATGCTGGATATAGAGCTCGCTGGTCCTCAAATTCACAACCGTCAAATCCCTATCTACATTGCTGGCCACATATTCATTTCTCTATCAATATTCGGCCACTGTTCCTCAACTAATCCAGAAGTCCTCGCCAGTGTCGCCAATTGACACCCACCGGTTTGGATTCGAGGCATTATTCATCGCAATCTATCTGTTGATCATGTGGATGTTGTCTCTCAAATATTCAACAAGCTCCAAAGTCAAACAGCCTACCCTCAATCAGTTCATATCACCAGCCACATTCTCCTGAAACCCGGCATACCCTTCGAGCACCAATTTACTAGTTTCCTTTCTGTGATTGGGCCGGCAATCCTTTCGTGCTCAATTTACTTTTCTTTGAGAGCTGGTTTCATTATGACATCTCTAGAATCGTTGGGCTTGGGTTCAAATCCACCCTGCCGTTGTTGTACCTTGAGATTTGTTCCAATAGCCTAGCAGTTTCAGCGCAATTGAAATTAGATCTTCGTCATCTATGGGTACATGTAGGTCAACTCGATGACTGCCAGAGCGAAGCGGCGGCTTATCTTGTATCGCACTTGAGGATTCCTTTAGGTAACCAGAAGGTCATCTTGTACCTGCCGCGACACTAGTCTCGTTCCCAGCCGTACTATACTCGCTGCGCTCGCAGACAGAGTAATCTTATCTACGGAACTCTCGGAAATTTTTCCGAGGCAGAAGTTTTGATGGGGGAACACTGCCCTATAACGTCTGGTGCAATTCGTACAAGACGACCTCCGCTTCGCTCCGGTATATAACAAATGAAGCCACGAATAATATAATAATCACTTCAACATACGAATAGAAATCGAAAAATCGTCATAGACGATAAACCTGCGCTGAAGATTCTAGACGCAAGTACTTGAATAACAGTGCATTGCGATGTCTTGTCTTCCAGAATCAAGCACGAGCTGTAGATACCATGGATAAAATTCCCGGGAGTTTCGCGCCGAAAAGCAGAGCAACGGAGCAGTCCAGTCGATCAACCAGCCGTGGACAAAAGACAACAGAGATTGAACGTGAAAGTAACAACGGCAGCTGGACACCCAGAATATCACCCCTTGAGTTCCTGGGAGTCCGAAGGATTGTGGAATAACCAGAAAGAGGATAACCGCATCCAGTAGCGTAGAACGAAATGAAATTGATCCACGCTGTCAGCTAAGTGTCATGTCTTATTGTCTAGAAATTCCCACGACCCCGACGCTATGAATCTCTCAAAATTCCAGTGGCGACCGAGCCATCTCCTCAACAACTACGAACTCCTCCCCACCGGCTTGCGCTCCGGAAACACCACCCGTGACCACAGCCGGCAGAAGAACCGCCGATGCAGATTTTCGTTGCGGGCGGTAGTGTCCACTGTGGCCGCTGTCGGTGTACTCTGGATTCTTTATGGCCTATGGACACGACACCGACCGCCACCATACCAGCCCGGCGTCGTTACCACGGACGACGGCCCCGAGCCGCCGACAGACGCAGATATTCCCCAGTCCCCGCCTCAGCCTCCGCCGTTATACGAAGCCTACCACGAACGGGAGCGCACTTTCCCCCAACACAATCTATCTCTTCCATACCCCGATGGCTTGCACGCCAAGTATCTGTGGACAGCAAATCATGGATCCAGTACGAGCCTTTTTTCGTCATTGTCACCACGTACTGACGGCCCATTAGATTTTGGGTGGGGGAACTACATGGAGGAGATGATACTCGATTCCTACCTAGCCTACGCCGCACAACGAGCGTACGTGTCCTGTTCTCGGTACTCCTACGCACTCACTTCCTCATAGATACGTGTTCGACAACTACACCTGGGACCGGTACGGCCCAGAAATCAGCTCTTGGAACGGTAAACCTATACCTGCTCGCATTCCGCTGTCCGCGTTGATATCAGGTACGCCCTCCTTACTCGTTCCGCAGCACCCACTGACAACCCGCAGGCCCGATCATCGGCGGGGTTATGCGCGACAAGGACGTCCCCAGAGCCGTGTCCCGCGAATTCTTCTTCAGCGTCTGCCCCGAGTCCGAGCGGGTCGTGCTGGATACGCGAAAGATACAAGACACCCTACCTGCAGACGCCACAGTCAGCCAAATTGTCGCGAGATGGGTTACAGAGCTGCACTCCATCAAATCTCCGTGTGTCGAGCTCGCTGGGGACAGTCCGCCGTTGTTCGGCTACGAGTGCGTGTCTTCTTCTGTACACTCACCCGGTTCTGATACATGCCCGCGGCGCCCAGGCTCACGAACACGAAACGTGTCCTCGACGTCTTCCCAGCCCTCTCGCAGTCCCCCATCCTATCCGACTTCGGCTGGTCCCCCCTCATCCTCGAAGGCTTCTACGCCAACCTCCCGTTCTTCACATCCGGCTCCGGCTCAGACTCGGACAATCCCCCCCTCCTCACGGAAACCCCCCGCACCCCCTGCGCGGGCTTCTCGCGCTGCACGTCCGCCGCGGCGACTTCGAGACGTGGTGCGACAACACCTTCACCTGGACCATGGCCTTCACGGGCTTCAACAGCTTCCCCGCGCTCCCCGACCAGTACGCGCCGTCGCGGAGCGACCCCGTGGAGGTCTCGCGCGGGCACTGCCTGCCGAGCATCCCCCAGATCGTGGAGAAGGTGCTCAAGGTCACCGCGGGCGCGCCGCATATCACGCGCGTGTATGTGATGACGAACGCCCCGCGGCCGTGGCTTGCGCAGCTCAAGGCCGCCCTGAGCGCGGCGCACAGCTGGGCGGACGGCATCGCGACGAGCCGCGACCTGAAGCTGTCGTGGGAGCAAAAGTTCGTCGCGGAGGCGGTGGACATGTATGTCGGGCAGCGGGCGGAGAAGTTTATTGGCAATGGGGTGAGTGCCTGATTTTCCTTTTCCTTTTGCGTTCCACCGCTCACTTGTCCTCCCCCGGTGTAGTTCTCAAGCCTGACGACGAATGTGGTCATGCTGAGGATGCATAATCCTGACCTACGTCCCGCCGATACGCGGTTTTGGTAACTTTTGGCCCATACTCGCTTCGGGTACGTTTGGGCGTCCGGCTGCTTGACGCCACTTCCTACGACGGATGGCGGGGCGCTACAGACGGAAATACGCGCTTGCGCACGGATTTCCTATTTGGGACTCGACAGACGTGGCTCAGGAATTGACCGCTGTATGTATTCCAAATTACAGTATACCTCTCTTTGCAGCTGTCATTACAATAGACTTCAGGATCCTGTCGCACGATTGTATATTATCACGGACGATCATTTTTTTTCTTTGGTGCAAGTTGCGGTGTGTAATAATTGCTCTCGGGATGGATATTTAGCTTCTTCAAAATCGTCTTACCCTCGGTTTATATTCGCTATCCCATCAAGAGCGTTTTGGGGCATGGATTTTCTTTTTTCTCTACAGTCGAAGTCATGATAACACATAGCCGAGATAATTCCTTCTAACCCATAGATTTTTGGGCCTCACCTTCAATGTTAGTAGTGTACTGAGTACGAAAAAAAAACCCATGGCTCTTAAACCCCATACCTGATACCCATGACGGGGGTCAAAACCCATACCTAAAGCCGTTTTCAACCCGTAAATAACGTAGAATGACGCCCAAAGTCACTGCATTCAGACCCCCCCATAGGCACAGATGTGCCCACCTTCACCGATCTCCGCCTACGGACTGCCCACCCAAGCCGACGTTGGTCTACCCTAATAGGTGTCAGCCGACGTTGGTCTAGCATCCCTACCGAGGCAAAGCCTGCCCACCTTGGTAGATCTTCGCCGACAGTGGTGTGTCTATCTTGGCCAACCTTGGCCGACCTGGGTCTAGGTTGGTGTTGGTTGGAATGGCTGGATGGGTACAAACCATGTCAGATTTTGAATTTGGCTAACTAGGCTTAGCTAGGCTCATCGGCCCACGTGAGTCTATGTGTGCCTAATCCAGTGGGAATACCTAGACCAACCTCGGCAGGGATGGGCAGATGGATGGGCAAGGGTCGGCACACTGGTCTGCCTACACATCTGCCTATCAGGATCTGGCAGACCTGTGCCTATGGGGGGGTCTGAACGCAGTGAGTAGCCCTTTGTTCTCTGCCCATGGCAAAGCTGAAGCTCGACGCTATAAAACGTGGCCTGACGTCGTTTCAGGGGACCCTCAAATCGAAGAAGGATGCACTGTTGAAGAATTGGTGAACATGGCTGAAGAACAGGTTAGCGAGCAGCTCACGGACGAGGAGATAAAAATACCGTTCAAGAAAGGCGTGCTGGAGAGCAGGACAGGGAGGTAAATGGGGGCGATGACAACAACTACGTCGACAAGGATCCGTGTCCCACTCGAGGTGAAGTCATCCAAGCCTCCGCGATCCTTCGGCGCTACGTTAGGGAGAGCGGTGATATGTTTGCGCGGCAAATAGAAACCATCCTCGGTCGATTCTCACGTCAAACCCGTTTAGAACAAGTGAATTCTCTTGTAGAGACGTCTATTACTGATTTCTTCTCTTCTGCGACTGTGTAGGTACTAGAAATACACGAAACAATCAAAATCTTGCTTTTTTGACGATTTTCTTCCGAAGTCCTGGGAACCCATACCACCCTAAAACCCATAGCCCCAGGCCGTGACCGACAGCTATGGGTTATCATGACTTCGACTGTATCGCAAAATTTGACGCGTCCAGTCACGAGTGACATCTCGTGTTTGTGACTTCAAGAATCCTCTTTGTTCTCACTTCTTTGTCCGAGGGGCATCGTCCAATCGCCAGACTCACCTTTATGGATCCATAGGACCAAGTAAATGTCTGGCTTTCTCACTGGGATGCTGTCCTATCGATAGAGATATCTAGCAAATCTTGACATAGAAAAATGCACAAAGAGACTTTTCGCGCAACCTCGAGGCGTGTGCCAGTGTGTGTGGGTAAATATGAGCCAAAGAGGATCAGCTTGGCAATTCTTTGTTCGCTCCCTTTGCCACCTTGCCTTGCCTTGCCACTGTTCTTCTTGTCCTCGACCACCACCCACCCAAGCTAGACGCTTAGGCGAATCCAACTGGAGCGACAAATACAATGGCATACCGCGCGCACAATAGGTGGGGGCACCAGCCTGTACCAGGTCACGAATTTCGGGCTATTGACCATCTCCTCGTAGGGATAGACCGCCACCCATGCATCCCCCCGCGGCGCGCGTGTGCTTCGGGCTCACCCCTAACGGAGCTTGTACCGCGCGACCCACCGCTGAATTCTGCGCGGCCCACCAGGAGCAGGCGATGTGGCTGCACCCCACCGCAGCCCGCATCTCCGCCGCGGCGCGCCGCGCGCACGCCGAGGACCGCCGCTGCTGCGGGCTGACGAAAATGTACGCGCTGTGCCGCAACAACCCGGGCGGGAACTTTGAATTTTGCTGGCGCCACGGACGCCAGCGCCCGCTGCCGAACGTCGGGGCTGCGGCTGGGCCGGAGCCACCGCAGACGGCGGTCGTAAGAGAGCGGATGCGCGAGTTTGAGCGGATACGGCGCGAGTCTGAGGCGAGGGAATATGAGGCGAGGGATCGGTGGGCGCGGGAGGAGCAGAGGCGGCGTGAGCAGGAGCGGGCGCGGGCGGAGAGAGAACAAGAAGAGCGCCAGCGCCAGCGAGAGCAGCAATGGCGGCAGTACCAAGAACAGGAGCAGCAGGGGGAACGCGAGAGGCGAGAGCAACGGCAACGACAGGAAGAGTCGCACCGGCAATGGCAGCGGTCGTATCAACGACAACGTCGATACGGGGCTCGTAACGCGGAGGGGAGCGCGCGACCGAGTGCAGAGGAGCAACGGAGGCGAGACCAGCAGCAAGAGCAGGCCCGTCGAGCAGAGGCCGAGCGCGAGCAGCGCGAGCAAGCACGAAGAGCGACCGAAGATCAGCTTCGCGCCAGGATTCTGCAGCACCATCTCGACGCCTCTGCGGAGTTCGACCAAATCATCTTCTCCGCGCAGAACCCAAATCATTTCGCTCGCGTTCCTTGGCCCGTTTTTCCGCGTCCGGATGGCACCGTCCGTCCTGGCGACGTCACTCGCGAGAACGTCCTCCGGTTCTTCGACGCGAGCAGGATGCGACGGTTCACTGGCAAGACGGCTAGAGAGATCGACGTTATCTTGAAGAACACCGCTCGCAGATTTCATCCCGATCGATTCAGTGTTAACCGTGCTGTCGTGGGGAGTATCCGGGACTTGCAGGACCGCAATGCGGTGATTCAGGCTGCGGAGATTGTGATTCAGACGGTGAATGGCCTTCGAGGTGGCTGAGGGCCTCGTTTATGTCGTATTTTCTTGAGCCAATAGAATTATCTTAATAATGAGGTTTGACAGTCGCCGAATACGAAGAGTTTTGCAATTAACTTTTACCGAGAGCCTGAGGGATATATCCGACACGCGTCAATCCACAAAGCGCGTTTGAACCGATGTCAGTTTATTTGGAACTTATATATCGAGACAGTATCGATTCCTTCTGGAGTTTTACTAGATCAAAATCTGTCTTCGGTATACCCTAAAATTTGTACACTCACCGCCGTCGCGGTCACATTTATATACGACGTTGACCCAACTAGGTCAAAGCGGGTGTCTCCACAAACATCTGCGCCATCATGACCTCGGGGTACCTATCTCCATGCGCCGCGTCCACCTTGGTCGCAACATCCCGCACAGCCTGTACATCCTCCGCCGACAGCGTAAGGGCACCGGCGGCGATATTCTCTTCCAGATACTTCGACCACGATTAGCATTGTGGGATGGATAAACTGAATGTACCAAAGGTACCTTGATCTTCTTCGTGCCGGGAATGGGGATGATGTCGTCCCCCAACGCGAGAAGCCAGGCGAGCGCGATTTGTCCGCCGGTTGCTCCGCCATACTTCGCCCCAAGGGCTTTAAGCCCATCGGCGAGCTTGAGGATGTTGGGGAAATTGGTGGCGTTGTGGCTTGAGAGAATAAGCTTGAGATGAAACGAGCATCAACGAAGTGGAGTTGGACTTACCGGGCAATGTACTTCCTGAAGTCTGTGTCTTCAAAGTCGCCGGTGGATTTCTGCGCGCATCAGGTTATTGCGGGGTCCGAAGCAAAGAAGAGGGAAAGACGCACATACTGGCCCGTGAGCAGGCCGCGGCCCAGTGGCGAATACGCGACGATTTTGACGCCGAGCTCGCGCGCTGTGTTGAGCAGGTTGATTTTGGGGTCCTCGATGTCAAGCGTGAAGGGTGAGTACTCGACCTGCACTGTAGCGATCGGGTGAACAGCATGCGCACGACGCAGCGTCGAGGAGGAGACTTCCGAAAGGCCAAGGTGCTTCACCTTTCCCTCTCTAGGCGTTATAGTTAGAGCTGGATATGGTAGAAGATGACAACGTACTTGACCAGTTCCGCCATGGCGCCGATGGTGTGCTCGATCGGGACCTTCGTGTCGGCTCGCTGGTCCACTATGGTAAACCAACAGCTCGGTTCTGTCGAGGGAAAACGTACGTGAAGGTAATAGAGATCGATACTCTCCACGCCCAGCTTTGCGAGCGACGCCGCCACAGCCTTGCGCATATACTCAGGACTGCCGTCAACAGATAAATCCGCCTTGAACCCGAATTTAGTAGCAAGAAAGATATCCTCGCGTTTGCCGGTGCGCTTGAACCTGTCCAGCAATAATATTGAGAAATCCGCAACTGTTTCCAGTTCATTATATACGAACCATTTCCCAAGTAACTCTTCAGAGTCTCCGTACCCGTCAGCCGTGTCCCAGAAGGTGCATCTGGCGGCGTGCGCCGCGTCCAAGACCTGGAGATGTTACTCTATCGCACATTCTAGGCTGATGAATACGAAACTGCGAACCTTGAAACGCTCCTCGTCAGATTCTACTTGACCATAAAACGCGGAGAGCCCCATCGCCCCGAAGCCGATGGCAGAAAAAGTCGAGTTTCCGATGTTGCGAGTGGGGGACATGTTTTGAGTGTGTTGGCTCAGGCTGCCGTATCATGGGCCTCTTTTTATACCTCCAGATTCCCATGACGATCATTCACGGTTAAATTCGGATAAAAGGAGAGGTTGTATTGTCTGGAAGAGTATCGGTTAAATTCGGTTAAAAAAGGAGGACTCTTAGGCTAGAGATTGTGAGGAGAAGTTGTCGACAATTCTCACCCGGAACTAATACGCGTCGATTCGTCAAACTTTGGGTCAACGTCAGACGATCGTTTGGATGACGAGTTGAGGGCGAAGGCGAAGGCGAGGCGAAGTTGAGGCGAAGAATTGGCATCAGTGGCGGTGCCCAGAGTTAGTCGATGTTGTGTGCCCCTGTTTGATTTAGGCGTCAATGTGCTCCGACCCAGCCGGACCTCGCTTTCTCCCAAAACCGTCAAGACCTCCGGCCAAAGTCTGGCGCGTTAGTGATGCTTTTTTCTCATGCTCGTAGCTCTCCTCTGAAAACCCACCCGCAGTACTGTAATTGAATTATTACACCGGGCCAAGACCGGAAGGAAACGTGGAGTTCCCCATCGCCCACACTGCCTTAGGATTTGCATCGCCTGCATTTTAGGTGGAACAGTTGCAGCGCTTCGCACAGTCCCGAAACGTAGATAACTGCCCGTGGATACCAGGCGTCCCAACTATTTCCTCTCCTGTAACATCCTAGTCCTGCCCACGGTTCCTCTCTCGTCGATATAATATGGGTACCACTCATTCTACACAGTCCCAGGCCAACGCTACTCATGAGCAACCTAAACCCGCCTCGGACGCTCCAGAATCAGTCCCGCCTAATATCGGCTTCGCCTCCCCGCACTTCTTGCCTGCACCCAGCAATATTCTCGTCATCGAGTCGTACAGTTCAATGGGCGGCCCGAGCCTGGGTTACGCGCTCCTCTATAGCCCACACGTCGACAGCGGTGGAATTGCCATCACCTCGTCTGGTCGAATGTGCAACGTCCCCCCGCGCCGTTGGGAAGAGATGGAGAATCTCGTCCGACGGGCGAAGGAAGTGTCCGAACAACTTCGCCAGTCTAGTTGGAGCCGCCCTCAGACCGTGAGTGCCACTGAGTGGGACAGTGTTTTTTCATCCCATTCTCATGGCATTCTTCCATTCGCAGGGCTCGTGTCCCACCTCTGTCTATTATGATCTTGGGCCGTCCGAGAACGATTCCGAACTATACGGTCTTCACAGGACAGCTCATCAAGTTTCCACTGAGGACCTCATGAATGAGATCATCTCAATGCCATTGCCAGTCCTGAAGCATCCCGAAATTCGCACACGTACAAAGCTCGCCGATGGCTCTTTTGAGGAAACGACGCTGAAGGAAATACCGGAACCCATCAGAACAGTAAGAAACCATACTTTACTCCGCCACATCCAACTCAATCACCTCAAGCTGGAAATCGGTTTGCATGAATTATTACGCAAAGAGCTTTTTCCGGGTGACTCTGAGTTAGGTTTCTCTCTTTCTTCCGGCTCTTGATTTATGCTAAGAATGTCCCGGTAGTGCCCACGGTTGAGGATCCTGAAGCCAAGGCCATGGTTGCAGTGATCAAAAACCTTTGTGGTTCTATCAGGTCTGAGAAACGACTGAAAGAGATTTGGAGGCAACATATGAGGAAAAAAACAAACGGGTTCAGATGGTGGTAAAACAGTTGAAGTGTCAGAGGCAGCTGGATTGGAACACCTTTAATTTCCTTTTATCCCGTGCGTTCGGAGTTGCTTTGGATCTTACATAGCAGTCCGGCGAATGCTGAACCAGAATTCTGACGTTCAGTATTCCGAATCTTTCTGGGTAAGTCCATGTTTCTCCCTCCTATGACCATTACCGCATTTTCCTTGGATGTGTCAAGCTTTATGGTGAGCAAAGAAAACCGTTTGAAACCGTTTAAACAGTTTTTAAACATTTGTTACTAACTCACTGTTTCCGTTTAGTTTAGGCTCAACCTTGAACGAAAACGAAACGGTTGGAGCCTTAAACGCTCAACGTCATTCACTGCGTTCAGGGACCCCGTCGACACAGCCTGCAAGACACGTGTCGATTTGTGCAGACCCTGGGAAACATCGCCTATCGACGTCGGATCTGCAGAGTTTGCACGACATGGGTCGACGTCCTGCCGACGGTGCGTCTGCAAGTGTGTGCCGACCCCCATCTGCACAGGTTGTCAGACTCGGGTCAGCGCCACCGTTCCTCCTCTTCCTGGACCATAACCCGCTTCAGAGCTTCCTTACCGATGCTTCCTGGCGACGATTGTAAGTTACTGTAACGTAAAATGACGGCAAGGCCCGGAACGAGGCAAATTTGGGCAGTCGTTCGTGTCTTGGCGGCCATAACTTCGGTCAGGGTATGCCAGGAAAATGCTGTAGAGATTAATCAGATATTTTAGCCATTCCAGGGCCCTCAATTATTATTATTTGACCACTATCATTGTCCGGGACATGTGCATTTCGGGGTTATCCCTTGATGGTGGGAAAAAAGCTGTGTTTTGTTGTGTGGGCGCTTGGTGGGCGCAATAACGAGATCGCCCTGTCAAACAGGCGGCTCTCAATCAACGCCTCGGACGAGTTATCGACGCCCCAGATATGCTCCGAGAGCGTCAATGGGATGTCCCTAAATATCGACAGAGGTCGGGATGCCATGCAGACATCCAGGTCTGCAGACATGTGTAGACCCGGGTCGTGCATTACCTGTGCAGACGACCCCCCTGAACGCAGTGATTGTCCTCCTCTGAAAAACCACCCGCATTTCTGTGATTGAATTATGGCACAAAGCCAAGACCGGAAGGAAATGTGGAGTTCCCTCCGTCGCCCACGCTGCGCAAACTATTCACCAGTTGTGTGCAATCCTTGAGACTACGGTATGCCTTGCCGATGAGGTCAGGGAACGCAGTGATATATAAAGACTAATCGAACTACTCGTAACTCTACGGCCTAGCAAAAAACCGACAAAGCCGCGACAACAGATAGAAATAGGGCTCTGGCGCCGTATCCTTCACCGTACCGCACATCACCCGCGTTGGGTTTATCTGAAGTCGAAGCCGGAGCCGTTGATGAACCCGTGCGGGATGGATCAACCGCTGGCCCTGTCCCTGGAACTACCGATGGCGCAGATGTGGATAACGGGCTCTTGTCGGACGTTGGCGTTGAAGAAACTGCGCCAAAGGTCGCTAGGGCTTCGAGTGCGGCGGTTGTGGGGGCAAAGGTGCCGTCAGGCGCCTGACCACACGACGCTTGGCCCCCTCCGATAAAGGTGCACTTCTCCGCTAATACGCCGTCCGCAATAGAACTCAGGCCCAGTAGAGGTGCCCACGTCAGGTTGTAGCCGCCCGATGATTCGATAAGTGTTGCTATATAAATAGGTGAGCCTGAGCGCAAGGTGAGCGGTGGACGGCGGATACTTACCTGTCTCTGCATCTGTTATACCCCCACCCGTGGTTCTAATGAGCTCGTAGGTGGTCACATCGCCCGCAGCTGCAGTGCCAATTGGCACGATGGAGTTGATGCCTGCGAAACCTTCGTATTCCGGAACTACCAGGACGGTGACGGGGGAATCCGGGGATGGGCGCGCTGTCACTGTAGGGAGAGCATCAGACTGAAGAGCTCGAGTGAATATTGGTCCGCGAATATTTGCCTAGCAGGGGGGGAAACAAGAACACGAGTAAAGCGACAGGTTTCATGCTAGACGTCGAGATGTATGAACTGGTGGCATTATTCCCAATTTATAGTCTTTGGCTTTACCCCGGAGTCATCTTGGTGCGTTGTGTTTCCCGAGACCGCCGGCCCTTATCAAACATGAACGGTTATTTTCTCCGCCAGTATGATAGGAAATTGGACCGTGTTGTCCGCATTTATGGCCAAATTTAAGGCTGACGATCGAGGCTCAACACCGCGGTAAGTGGGGTTTTTTTTCTTTTTCTTTTGGCAGCCATTTGAACCGTTTACAAACAGTTTCCGAACCCACCCACAAACTAAATAAAAACGGTTGAAACCGTTTCAAAACATTTATAAACAGAAATTGCTGGAGCCGTGGTTCTACGCCTTTCTCAGCGTTATTTCTGGCAGATAATAACGGCCTCCGTCGCGGGTTTCTACTTGGTAGTAGTGGCGTTACGCCGCCGAGCGACGGAGAGACTCCAAAGGCCGAGAACTTGAAGGCTGTGATCCCAACTAATACCTAGCTTCCTCATTCATTAGATAATTGAGTCCGAGCATTCAAACAAGTTCAAGAAAGCTCTCAGAATTTAAGAGAATCTCGTCAGTTAGTTTGAACAGCACAGCCATCCGGTGAGATAAGATGAGATAAGAACCGCAAATCATGACGTCTGTGGCGACCGTGACAGTGTCATGCTAGGCCTTGATCCCGCACCACCACCTCGTGCAGAGCCTCCAGCAACAACGCTCCTCTATATCCTTGGGAAGCAATCTAGACCCTCTTTTCTTTTCAAGTATAATCAAATCTTTGGCCCGCCGCTCTGGTTCGGAACGGCGGAGCTTGGAGCAAACATAAACAAGTAACTGGATGTTAAAAGTTTCAGACGTTTCAGAACAAGTCAAGAGTATACCAATGGCGAATATGGGTCGACCGTTGGACGGTGATATCGCTTTAAACCGCTAAAAAATTATTCTGATCTCGTAATACTCGCAGGGCGTATTGGGCCCGTTGGCATCGAGCATTTGTATCGCGACCCCGACTTGCCACTGCCCGTGGAACTCCTCGTAAATCGGGCATACCCCGAGCAGCGCGGTCAGCACTGGGCTATCTCGTGGACCGTCGGGAGCCTACCGCCCCGGCACAAGGTCCAGCGGATCTTGCACATCGTGACCGAGATCGGTTGCAAGCACTTTACCAACTGGGGTCCCTTAACGCGCACATTTGACCCTCTGGAGTTGGCGGCGGTCCCGATTGCGGAGCTAACGCGCGCGCAGCGCGTCGCGCTGGAGGAGATCGCCGCGCGGACGGAAGTGTGCGTGCCGAACGGAGAGTGGAACTGCCAGGACTGGGTTATTGAAGTCCTCGCGAGTGCGGTCGAAGATGACTTGATTTCTCCGGCGGACAGAGATGCGGCGCTAACTGCCGCGAGGGCTGAGGCATGTGTAGGAATGTAGGTTCGTCAAGGATGTCAATGAAGATGTGGGATAATAATCTGCCAAGCTATCGAGCGACTCCATCTCTGCATTTTTGGATGGGTATCGGATGTCAACGAAGACCTTTTTTGCGTTTCCGGCCAGACAGATTGGCAGACCATATGTTGTTGGGACCCGAGGACGTATGTCGTCCGAAATATGACGCGTGTTGGCACGCTACTAATACTCCCACGACTTTCCTTGTACCCGCTGCGTGGTTCATCCTGAGATTGAATATTAGAGACAATTCCGCGACCACGCAATATCTACCATCAGGTCAGGGACTCTAAATATATATTTGGTGAGAAAACACAGTCTTGGCAATCACGCTCAATTCAATCCTCCCGTGCCCTCTCACGGACATGGGAACACCTCGTTAGGCCTGTCAGCCTGCTCAATACGGCGAATTTCCGAGCTCTGGCTGCCGAGAACCGCGTTCCCGCCGTGAATCGCCTGTGGTCCCATTGGGCGCGAATTCGCGCAAGCTGTTTCTCCCACGCCGCACATACGACCACGCGTATTTTAAACCGCACCCATGGATCGCTCTTTAATAGACCGCGGCCAAATAGCTGGTGCCTGTTGTCTCGGTCGCCGTCTGTCCAGAAAATATGCTCACACTCCGCCGTCTCTTTGCCCTCGCCCTCGTCTCGGTCGCTTGGGCGGCGAACACGAACGTCGCCATCAACACGATCGTCGACAGGGTCGATGAGACCATGCATCACGCCGGGCCCACCATCCGTGAGTACTTACGCGCCGTGCAGACGTTGAAAACGTCGTGGTACTGAACTGGCGGTAGTGCAGTTGCAGGCGAACCATACGATGACTACGACGACCCTCGGTAGACAAATCACTAATATCGAGATGGCGTTCAAGAACATGACCACGCAACTCGCGGCGACCCCCGTGAGCAGCGGCTCGACGACCGTCTCGCCTACGAACGATGAAGTTAGCATCACGCTTTCGGATGCCATGCAGTGAGTTTTTTCGTGTCGTAGCGGCATTCACCGCGGATTGAATGAACGACGCGCAGGTTGGTTGCAACGAGTCTGTCAGGCGTGATGGCCACTGGCGCCGTCCCGGGCTTCCCGACAATGGTGGCGACCATGGACACGATCGTGTCACAGGCCCTGGCTCAGTATAACACCACCCTGCCCGGCGGCCTCGCACTTGTGCATACTATGTATGTATTTTTCGGAGTCTGCCAAATGAATACTGTATTGACCTCGCGTCGTAGGATGCTCGACGCTAGCCAGTTCCTCCGCGCCGAGGGATTTACCAAGACGTTGACGACACTTGGATTCTGACGGCGCTGTCTGTCAGGGATTTTTGAGGTTGCGAAGTACTTCGTCGCGCCGCATATGTTTCTGTTGTTGAAATACGAGTTTATTGCCTTGTGTCTTATTTAAATGATCTTCCCCTCGTCCTAAGAGGGCCGGTCTGTGAACACTTGGTGAACGTAAGAAATTTCTCCCGGTTAAGGTTGGACATTGAGTTCTGCAAGCGTCGTTTGAACCACGGAGGAAATTATCCTCTATTTTTTTGTTGTTGTCGGAAACTTTCATCAATAAATTCCCCATTACACTCTAGCCTCCAGTCTAGCTTCGGCAGTGAAAAGACTCGTATCTGGTATGGAGAACGAGGGCAGAGTTCGTGAGGATCGTTGATACCGTGGAACTGCAATTCCCGGTTGTGCTTTTGTTGGTTAGGTGGTCTCAGCGGCGGGGAACGTCACATATTCCCTGAATTTCCACTCGCAACCGAACCTATGAATTATTGAAGATTCGCTTTGACCTGTCCGCGTGGTCCGCGGCGTGGACATCTGTAGGACTGGTGGCGATGTCACAGCCATGTGGGTCGAGGTTGCTTAAGCTTGGAAGCGCACTGAGTCAGCGCATACGAATCATATTTATGCAAATTGTGCGCGAGAGATTCTCAACAGTGGTAAAGAACTGGCTAAACACCTATTCCAAGTTCTTCTGCCGGATCTGCCAAAAGGGCGGGCAGAATCCGGGACGTTCGAGTCGTATGGAACAGTGATGGATATAACTGTCATGGGGAAGTACTCGAAACATTTCTCGCGAGGAGCTCCAGCGAAATCGAATAATCAACGAATAATCTTGTTCGGGATTTTCAACTGGTTTCGTCGGCACGATCCGTCGGCCAGTTGTGGCATCTTGATGTCCCATCACGGAAATTACGTCTTGGTTCTGCTCAATCACGTCCGGGGCATTCAAAACTGTCCCGTTAGCCGTGGCCGCGGAACCCACGTATATTTATCGAATTCCCACTTACTCCAATATTACTTATTCTCGCAAAACAACGCCGCCACGAGCGCGCGGCTCGGGAAACACGCTAAACCACGGTTCTGGATTGGCCTCGTCGTGGATGCAAATCGTCATCAAGACAGAAATGCCTCACATTCTCTCCCATTCCCTTGCGTATAAAGGGCGTATACACGGTCACGAACTTCAGGGCTCTCGTTCTGTGCACCACAATGTTGGCCTCCTCCCTTCGGTTCGCGGCGTTGTCGCTGCTCCCAACCGTCTTCGGTACGTCTGAGATCTTCCGAACGGCCAACCTCGACTTATGCCACACTCGCAGCGGCGCAGAAAGTATTCAATCTCGATATCGTGAACGCCCAGCTGTCCCCAGATGGCTTTGTCAGAGATACAGTCTCGCCCAACGGGACATTCCCTGGTCCTACCTTCGCCCTGAACAAGGGCGATTCCGTTGTCATCCATACACACAACAAGCTGACAGATCCCGACATGCGTCGGAGTACCTCCATCGTATGATTTTCTTTGTCTCATGCCTCAACATAATTATCAATTCCTCCCTCCCTAGCATTGGCACGGTTTCTTCCAGGCGCGAACATCTGGAATGGACGGCCCTTCGTACGCGTTTCCTTCAATCTTTCATCCTAAATCTGATTGTTTCCAGCTTCGTCAATCAGGTACGATCACCACCGGAATATCAGATGCGTAATCGCCGTTGACCTTCATGAAACTAGTGTCCGATCGCTCCCGGCACTACATTCGACTATGTCTTCGACACTGCTGGCCAGACCGGAAAGTCAGCTTGTTCCCTCTTCTACTCTCCCGAATGCATATTTAACGTGGGCTTAGCTACTGGTATCACTCGCATTTGTCAACACAATATTGTGATGGATTGCGAGGTGCGTGCGCTGACGACTCTTCATGCCCTTTCCCCTGATTTCCACCCAGGGGCGTTTGTTGTCTACGGTCAGAAGCTATTTCCCTAGCACTCTGGCGGTTAATTAACAGGCCCTAAGATCCCAATGACCCGCTGGCGCATCTCTAGTACGGCTACATTTTTTTTGTGGTTCGCAGTCCAACTAATGAGGATTTTCCGTCCAGCGATGTCGACGATGATAAGTCCCGCATCTGGATCGACCATGTGCACCAATTTATATTTATTTCTTGTTCCCACAGTCGACCATTATCACTTTGGCAGAGTGGTACCGTATGTCCTTCACCGCGATACGCATTGAAATCCCCTGATAACACTCCCACCAGACGTTCTCGCCCCCGCCGGCCAGAACAGCTTCTTCAAGACCGGTATTGTGCCGTGAGTGTCCGATGAACCGCGTCATGCTCCTCCCATTGACTTTGTATCCCAGCGTCCAAGACTCCGGTATGTCCCCACATATACACTGCTTTGGTCCCAAATTTAACAAGAATTCCCAGGCCTGATCAACGGGAAAGGGTTAGTACCTGAGCTCTTTATTTAGACCTGCCGCTGAATGTAAATTTAGACGTTATGTCGGCGGACCTCTCGGTACACCCACCAGCCCGTTCACCTGAAGGACATTCTAACATCCCACAAGTTCCGTATGCAGTGATCACGGTCAAGCAGGGCCTGCGCTACAGGTGTGTTTCAATCGTAATTGTCGGCTGAGCTCCCACTGACAGGATGTAGATTCCGTATTTTCGCGCTTTCTTGCCGTCCGTTCATGACAATCTCGTTTGACAACCACACCTTCGGTTCGTTTTGATCTAAGCAAGAAGGTTTTTCGTTGTTGATTTTTGCTTGGTTCTAGACGCTATGGAGCTCGATGGTGTTGAGCATGACCCGGTGGCGTTCCAGAACGCTGATGTCTATGCCGGTAATTAATCTGCACAATGCCACCACTCCCACATTTTCAACGTCCTTCCCCAGCTCAGCGGATTTCGATCATCCTGAACGCCAACCAGTCGGTTGACAATTACTGGGTAGGTTTTCGCTCACTGTGTTAACCCCAGTTCCAATAACATATCTTGGTTTCCCCACACAGATCCGCGCACCGTAAATGTGATCGCATTGTGCACGAGCCATACTGACAAACCCCCATTTCACAGGCCCACCGGAGGAAGCGCGGCCAACAACCCGAACTGCACGTTACCCTTTGTGTTGACTTTGCATCGTTTTGATTGTATTCCCAGTCGACCCCACCCTCACTCGCGCCATTCTGCGCTACGAGGGTGCCCCGGACGTCGAGCCCACCACCGTTGAAGTACCTGGACTCAAGATGGACGACAGCCTCATGCATGTGCGTGTTTCCGTAAAAGAGATACAACCTCAATGACTGAACCCGCCTGCCGCCAGCCCATCGCCTCCGAGGGGCCCGGAAACCTCGGGTCTGCCCCTGCTGACTTTGCGGTGACGCTGAACATTGCGCAGCCCAATGCGCCGTTCTTTGACATCAACGGAGTCGTACGTGAAAATATCATGACGAGCCATATTTTCATTGACGAATTGGCGTCTCTAGTCGTACCTGTCCCCCTCCCTGCCGGTGCTCCTGCAGCTGCTCAGCGGTGCGGCCAAGGTAAGTTACGGTGCTCGGAATCGCTCGTATAGATCGGAGGCTAAGCGAGCCAAATAGCCCACGGATCTCCTGCCCTCCGAACAAGTGTAAGCAGTCATTCATTAGTTATTCCCATAGTAGTTCCCTAACGTCTCTCCAGGATTATACTGCCGTCCAACAAGATCATCGAGATTAGTATTCCGGGCACAGGAGGTTCGTTTCCAGTTTCCCGGTTATAATATGTTGGATGCTAACGAGTCTATTCTAGCGCACCCATTCCACTGTATGCGGAATTTCTTCCTCCGAATGATGCCTGTTCTGATTAGGACTTTAAGTGCACGGCCACAACTTCGATGTTGTCCTCGAGTCCAACGCCGTTACTCCCAACTTCGTGAATCCGCCCAGGCGTGATGTGACACCTAGTGCGTACATCCAACTCCGTTGCACGGGTTGAGCGAGCGAGCACTGACTGCCAACGCGACAGTTAACGGTGGGAACACGACGTTCCGGTTCTTCAGCGGTAATCCCGGCGCTTGGTTCCTCCATTGGTATGTTACCGCCCTTATCTACATTCTAATACCGAATATTATTTTGTGCAGCCACATCGATTGGCATTTGGAGGCGGGGCTGGCGGTCGTGTTCGGCGAGTCGCCTGCGGCGAATATCGCGGGACCGCAGTCGCAGATCCAACAGCCAGATTGGAAGCAGCTCTGCCCGACGTATGACGCGCTCGCGCCGGAGTTCCAGTGAGGGGGCGGGCATTTGGAAAGGGCAGCTGCCGAAGAACTCTCAGTCCATTAATCGGGTAGTTGTCTGTGTAAGTATGCAAAAGTCGTTGCCAGAATTTTTACTCTTTGTCTCTTATTACACGAGAATGATAACAAGGCTGAGCGGTATATGGAGCGACGCAGTTGTGAAGCTGGTGTGGGTATTTGGTTGAGTTATGAAAGTACTAGATTTCTTTGGTCCACTATTGGTTGAACTCCCATCGTATTGAAACGTTGCGGAAAAACCACTTCCATTTTTTTTTTTTTTGGAACAAAAACATATACAGTACATAATACATATTCCATGAGACACGCAGACCTGAATGCAGCCATACCACATTACACCGCGGGTTCAGATCCCTCCTCGTATATGTCCATGGCTAGGTCCGTAGATAGCTGCCTTGTATTGAACATTCGCTCTGTCAGTCGCTACCCTCTGCGCCTCTTCCTCCGTCCGTTTCTTCTGCTCCTGAATGATGAAGGCTGCGATGATCTGCACCCGGAACTTTTCCGTTCCCGGCTGGAGAACGAGCGCCAACGGGAGGGGCGTCGCCGGAGTCGGACGCTGGAGTGGGCGACTGGACTTTCCGTGTCGTACTCGGTAAATAACTTACGGGTCCGATTAATTAATGTGCCGGAGGAATACACAGAATGATCAACTGCTTACCGCCAATCGCAGAAGTCGGTATTTCCTAAGAATACACTTTCCGACCTCCGTCTCGATGACGGCCGCTTGTCTACAGGCATGCTAAGAGGGGAATTACAAGCCAGAAATGCGATACGATGCGTACGAGCCATCGGGGAGCTTGATGCTTTTGAGCCATTTGCTCAGCCGCATATCTTTGCCTGCGTTGAGATCGGGGAATTTTATCGTGTCGGGAAGGAGTCCCTTCCGCAGGATTCGCGCCAACACCTCGTTTGTGCCGGCAGCGCGGATTTCCGTAATCGCGCCCGGGGAGTCGGTCGAGATGATGTACATGGGGACGGAATTCAATGATAATGTCGCGTTTGTCATGCTGTTTGTGTCGAATTCTAGGAAGATGGGTGGAGAAGGGTCGACGAGGGTCAGTTGCGAGTCCATGGTGGTAGCTGCCAGCCAGCGACCGTGGAGGCGTCGACAGCTCTTGGCCGGCAATCAAACAGGTGAGGTTCCGAGTCCAAATATAACGCTTTACTGCCCTCTGCATCGCGTCGGGAACTGGGATGCCGACTCCTTTACTTTGATAGGTCGCTATATATTGTCTTCCCAGTGGTCGCGAGAAAACCATCCTGTATGATTTACTTTGATTCGTTTCCAGTAAGTAAGTAAAACCTTACTCACGTTCAATCCTTGTATCAGAGAAATCAAGCACCGCTGTCATGACTCGTTTCCTGTGATTGATAGTTGCTCTCCGAATAGCCTGCCAAGTACCTAATACTCACGGCCAAAATCCCTATTTTTGTTTCGGCGCAAAATAGAAGTTTAAGCGCTGACTTGAAAAATATGGATGGCCCTGTTCATGAGTCGGAAGGAATCAGTGTAAAATGATTGGATGAAGGAGAGTCGAGGCCCAACTGGAGGAGAAACAGGAGGAGACACTTTGGGAGAAACTCGTCCGATGAAAGTGGCAATATACACAGCATTCGTGATGCCATCATCGTGTCACCCGCGATGACTAATTCACTGCTTTCTTGCGCGTCCACCATGTCGTCCAACGAGGAAGACTCATACGAGAGCGAGCCCGTATCCAAGCAAAAACGTGTACAGCGCGCATGTGACATGTGCAGGCGAAAAAAACGTGGGCTCTTTGCTCATCCAAGATGCACTGACTGATGTCAAAAACTCGTAAATGTAGGGCGATGTAAGAATTTTTCACAGTATCAGAGCAGCTGGCTAAGGATTTCTCGAGGTGATGGTGGGGAAAAATGCAGTCATTGCGAAAAACATAACTTTATTTGCACGTACATTGACCCTAAGGTAAATCATCTGACCTCACTTTGTTTCGTTTCTGATGATAAGACGGGACACAGAATCGGCCAATCCACGGCCAATCCAGGGTCAGACCTGGAAAGCTCCTCAAACACCCAGGGCCCGAGCAGGAGCTATGTCGAAGCCTTGGAATCTCGACTCAAGACTGTCGAGGCGCTTTTGGAAAAGACGAAATCAGAAAAGAGTCCGGGAGTGCAACTCATTAGCAATGCAATTCATCGACTGAATAATCCGTTCCCGGCGCCGCATTTGGATGATTTGACCTTTGCAGATATCGACGAGAGTTTCCGGGCTCTCTCCATTGACGACACCGCTGTGCAGGGATTTCAAGGCAAATCCAGCGGTGCGATGCTCGTTAAAGCGGCCGTGGATCTTAGGAAGGCCAACAAGAATGGGCAGGATTCAACTCCATTCCAAATTCCTCCATCCATTCCCAGCCCAATCAAAGAGGTATGATTTTTCACGACTCCCGTATGAGAGTCACTTACGATCTATATCAGTGGGAGGTCCCTGCGTCTGTTCCACCCCCCAACTACGTGTTCCCCGAGGATGATCTTTTGACTTCTCTCATCTCACTCTACTTCGAGAACGTTAATAGATTTTTACCGCTCTGCACCGCCCGACCTTCGAAGCCAGCGTGGCCAACATTTCCATCTACTCACGCGGTTTTGCGAAAACAGTGCTCTTGGTGTCTGCTGTCGGTGCCGATATTCCATAGATCCGCGGGTCTCGATCCCTGATACTCCGCCTGCCGAAACAGCAGGCTGGAATGGTATGACCAGGTGAAACTATCTGGCCATCTGGTGCGGACGCACCCGACACTCTACGATCTGCAGTCCTACTGTGTAGGTCCGATGCATCGTATGTTCGGATTTGCCTGCCCACATCCTTGGTTTCCTAGCTCGCCGCGGAATTTCTGGACTGCACATCCAGTCCACGGACTTGCTGGACGTCGTCGGGTTTGGCATGCGTCTCAGCCAAGATATAGGCGCCCATCGGTTTAAGAAACGCGGAAAAATTGTCACATACGAACAGGAACTGGAGAAGCGCGCATCCTGGTGTGTTTGTTATCCTGCCATTGCGGTCCATTCGTCTTAACGTTGTCCAGGGTGCTTTTCTTGTTTGATGCCCAAATCAGCACGGCCCTCGGCCGGTGTATTGCGCTTCAGTCCCATGAGTGAGTCTTGCTCAGATTGTGTCTGGTCGGGGGCTCATTTGTGTACTGTTCAGTTTCGATATCGAGATGCCCCTCATTTGTGACGACGAATATTGGGGCACTCCGGATGGCTCGACTCCAATGTTCTGCCAGCCCGCTGGAAAGCCATCGGAGATCGCGTTCTTCGGCTCTATGCTCCAGTTGAATCGGATCTTGTCCTTCAGCTGCAAGATCCTTGTGCGCATTGTATTCTGTTCTCCGGCAATATCCATTGATTTATTTCTTCCTTCTAGTACTCGACGAATCGCAGCAAGTTATTGATTGGGCTGGGAGACGACAAGTGGGAAGAACAAGTCGTTGTTGACTTGGACTCAGCACTGAATACTTGGTTCGAGACGATCCCCGCCCACCGTGCGTTTACGTTCATCCCTCTTTCAACAAAACAACATTAAATGTATAATTCACGTTGACTGTTGCAGTCCGCTGGGATCCGGACAACCTCATCCAAGACGATGTATTCTTCGACCAAGCAGCGGTTCTTTATTGCACGTACTACCACACGCGCATTATCATACACCGGCCCTTCATTCCCGCCATGCGGCGCACCGCCAACCCCACGGTGAGCACTGCCCGATTTTTTTTCTGTTCGTGTCTGAGGGCGTGTGCACTGTATCAGCACCTTCCATCCCTGGCGATCTGCAACACCGCCGCGCGCGCGTGCAGCCATGTTGCCGAAGTACAGCAGCAGCGCCGGCCGAATAACCCACTGTGGTTCAGCCAGGTATGGCGTCGTTCATTGTCTGTCGCTGCTCATAGCTGAATCTGTGATGGAAGACCCCCCTGTTCACGTCTGGCATCGTGCTCCTCCTCAATATCTGGGGGGGCTCTGGCAGTAGTGCTGGCAGGATCAATGCGGCTGAGAGGGATCTCGCGGATGTTCACCGCTGTATGGCGGTGCTGAGTGCGCAGCGACAACAGTACGGTTAATTAACTGACTCTTACTGATGCCAACTTAATGTTTTCCCCGCGACAGGTGGCCTTCGGCCGGTGCATTACTGTGGGTCTCAGTCTTTCTCGTCCCGATCATCTCCCGTTGTTGATTATTACCCTCAGAGACACGCTCCGCCAGCTCGTCGCGGTAGATCATCCCCTCGGGAGCACCCACCCAAGCCAGGGATCGGACACGGCTCCACCGGGGATCCCGAACGTTGCTCCTTCTCCCGCCAACGTCCACGCCTTCGCTGTCCCGCTCGCGCCGCCGATGTACGACCCCGCGCTCGAGACGGCGCCGCCCGACCTTCTCGCCGGCGAGTCATGGCACGGCGCTTCTGGGTCTGGCGAAGGTCAAGCGCATGCGCAGGATTTCAGTGGCACGCCGCAGTTCCTGGACGACCCCATGTCCGTAGGCTACACTCCTGCAGACCTAGGGAGCTTCGCGGGATTCGACGCCGACATCTATGGCTTTGGCTTTAGCGGGAGCGAGGACTTCAACATGGAGCTGGACACGCAAACGATCGCGTTGTGGTCCCAGGCCCCGACGAGTTTCGAGTGAGTTACTATAAAGTCATGGTTGATCTTGAGGTGCTTTGCTTATATGTTGTGAAACTAGGGTTTCAGACTGGGATATGTACCTTGGACAATTTGTGGACGACGCGCAGCCTCAGACGTATCCACACTACTGAGTAGATTTAACTTTTCCCGTCTGAAATCTTACTTTTGAAGACACACGTGACCATTTATTGCGACGCGACTCGTTGGGACAAACAGCACCAAATGTCAAGACCCCAGAAAACCTTCAATTTTAAATTTTATAACTCAACCGAAACCGGGACCTTAATTGCCCATATCTGCATTCATCCACACATCTGTCTTGCTCGACCGCTCACCACAAAGCTAGCTCTTGACATCATTCGCAGAGTCTCGAGAGTGAACACTGTTCGCCTTTTGGTCGATCTGCCTTCTGCGCGGCCATGATGAGTGAGATTTCGAGCTTTTACTTTATTATTTGTAACAAGATAATCTACGTTCTCTAACTACGGCGTGCTTTGTGTATCATCATGTCGCTTCACGTCGCGTTACCAGAAGTGCGTGTCGGAAGGACGGAGGTCAGGGTTATGCATCCTCAGCAGAACGACGTTCGATGTCAAGCTGGAAAACTGCAGGTGGGTGAGAGGCGGACACACTTGAAACCATATTCAGCACTCACGCCGTTCCCGATGAATATATCAGCGCGCTGACCGACATGCATGTCAACGGCTTGTACCACAAATTTCTGCTCCCATGAGAGCTGCAGGTCACGACTCGTCTCAATGCCGTCCTCCCAATTGTGCGCCGCGCTCAGGGCTGCCCGGAGCTCCGCAAGCCACGGTCGCTGCGCATTCGTCATTATGTACACGTGCGTTATGTGCGGTGCGGTGACGGCGAGGACTTTTTCCACGATTTCTGGGATGGACGGCAGGCAGTGCTTCCGTGCAATCTCAGAATTCTTCTTCCAGCCATTTGGCTTCGGTGGGGAGTATTTGTCTGGGAGCTCTGGAAAGCTGTTGAAGCCTGTGAAAGACATAGCATTGCGGTAGGCGTCGTTGCACCACGTCTCATAGTCCCCGCGTCGGACATGGAGGGCGATCAGGCCTCTCAGTGGGGTGATTAATGTTTCCGTCGGTAAGGGCAAGTCGTCGACGTCCGACGGAGACTCAAAATACTTGAGGTTGTTGTAGAATCCTTCGAGGATAAGAGGTGACCAGCCGAAGTCAGATAGGATAGGCGACTGGGACAGGGCAGGGAACACGTCGAGGACGCGAATTGTATTCGTGATCCTGCGCCCGCATCAGTACTTGGTGAGTTTACAGAAGACACGCACCCATAACTGAACAATGCTGGGCTATTCCTCGCAAGCTCGACGCATGGAGATTGGATTGAATTCAGCTCTGTAACCCATCTCTCGACGATTTGGCTGACTGTGGCATCCGCAGCTAGGGTGTTTTGTATCTTTTGTGTATCGATAACGACCCTTTCCGACTCGGGGCATACGCTGAAAAAGTATTCTCGCGACACTGCTCTGGGTACGTCCTTGTCGCGCATATCTCCCCCGATGATCGGGCCTGCGAATCGTCAAAAGGTGCTACGAGAACGAGAAAGGACAGCGTACCCGATATTAACGCGGACAGCGGAATTCTGGCAGGTATGGGTTTACCGTTCCAAGAGCTGATTTCTGGCCCGTCACGATCCCAGGTGTAGTTATCGAACACGTATCTATGGGCAAGTGAGTACTGACGATGAACCAGAACAATTAAGGAAACGCACGCTCGTTGTGCGGCGTAGGCGAGGTACGCGTTGAGTATCATCTCCTGCATGTAGTTCCCCCACCCAAAATCTAATCGTTCGCGGTCAATATGTCGTGAAAGTGAGACAAGCAGAAGTTCGTACACGATCCATGATTTGCTGCCCACAAAAACTTCGCATGGGAGCCGTCCGGGTAAGGTAGGGAGAGATTGTGTTGGGGGAAATTGCGCTCCTGTTCGCGATACTCTTCGTATAACGGTGGGGGCTGAGGCGGGGACTGAGGAATATCTGTGTCCGAGCTCGAGGTAGGCGGCTCGGGCCCATCGTCCGTGCTGGTAATGCCAGATGGAGGCAGCGAGCTGTGTCGTGTCCATAGCCCGTAAAGAATCCAGAGGATCACACCAGCGGCCAGGGTGGCGGCGATGGACCGCAAGGAAAGTCTACATGGCGCTTCTTTCTGACGACTGTGGTCAGCTGCGTTGGCGCTGGTGTCCCCGGAATGTGAGTTTGTCGGGAGGAGTTCATAGTTGTTGACGGGATGGCCCGCCCGCCACTGGAAAAGTTTTGAGAGGATCATGCTAGCGTGTTTTCAAAGGCATCTAGCAGGTCAAGAGCGGCGAGCGTGGAGGGAATACGGCATTAAGCCAGGGAAAAACAGAACAAATAGGGTACGGGAATCAAACGCGGGATTGTATCATTGTGGAATGAATTGAAGCTGCGGGTAGTTACAGCCGTTTTGGAAACTATAGAGGGGTTTCGTAAATCGTTGATGCTCAATTTTTGCTTACCATTGTTTGTGGCCGCGTCCTCGGCTAGCTTCGGCTCCACACCTCCCGGTGACTTCCACGACTCCACCATGAGTTGTCGGCTTGCTCGCTGGGGTGATTGCAGAATAAATGGACCAGTTTTTTTCTTTCTCGTGTCGGAATGCATTTATAGATGGTCATGGTGGTTGCAGAAGACGAACACGGGCAAAATGCGAGGCTCAGCTGTGTGGAGCCGAAGACGCCGTAACAAACAACGGTAAGCAAAAATCGAGCATCAACAATTTACGAACCCCTCTATAGTTTCCAAAACGGCTGTATGCCATGCCGTACACTACCATATAGCTCATCAATAGTTGTGGACATTCATTAAGTAGGTTCTGTCCTGTTCTGTCTTCATTGGGCAGCGAACAACTGAGGTCGTCAGACTCCTAGATGCCTTGCTGCATCCCTACGATTTCCGATGAGGCTCCGCAACTTGAACTGCGAGGTATTGGATCGAGGTAAGGAGTCTCGTGACACGCGGCAGAAAAAAATGTGCGGCAGGCAAACACGTTTATCAGGCTACAGGACCGCTCACTATAAAAGCCTCGAGGGCCAGCATTCAATCCACCGCGGTCGCTGATTGATTCCCGATCCCCGCAGCAGATTCTCCCCGAATCTTGCCAGGCCTTAATTGCCCGCCTTCGTGTCGTGCTGGCGGAACTTGAAACACGCACCATGATATCGGTGTATCGAGCTCAGCCAGTAAATCAGCAAGAAAATCGCACATACGAAATTCAACATCACATAACGAACTTCGATCTCGGCTTGATCTCGGCTCTAATTGCCGATATCGACACCGCTTCGTTGGTAGACTTACCTTGATTTCTTGGGGACAAAAGTTTAAGATGCGATATTGCATGGAATATGGATATTGAACAAATTCAAAATATAGGAGTCGCTCGGCACTCCTCACTGAAAAATTCAACTACCGTGATGGTCGCGCTTCAACGGACCGTCGGAGGGTCAAATGTGCTGTTCGTTGACCTCGACCACAGTTTCTGACGAGATATTGCGCGGAACCGCGGGTGCCATCGACCTGCAACGGTAAACAACGTTTCAACAAATTTCCGAAGGACAAGTTCGTGTATCACCGCCACTGCCAAGCCACCGTCGGCTAATTGATCGCTTGATGACAGCTGCAATTTTTGTCTCCACTGTCATGTTCTTCGCAAAAGACTGGAATCCGGATGGGTCTGGTGGGTCCCTTGCTTCTCTCGAATGTCGTTTAGCTTGGTGCTCATTTTACAGCATTGTTATATCACCGGCGGAGCACAGGGCTGGGCTTTGAGCTCGGCGCGACTTCTAACACAAAAGGGCGCACACGTATCCATTGTCGCGAGAAATCAAGACCGCCTGGACAACGCTCTGTCCCAGCTTGAGGTCAATTCGTCCAAATATTTTTATACCAGGTGTCATTCACGAATAGACATAGGCGGTGCGCAAATACCCTGGCCAGAAGCTGCGTGCGTATTCCTTCTCCTTGTACACTGCAGCCGAATCCGCTGCAGCTCTCCGATGCTGCATGCGCACCCCACGACGGGAATGCACCTGACGCGGTTTTCAATTGTGCCGGGGCCGCACGTCCGATGTATTTCGTGGAGATGACGGAGGAGGACATGCGGCGCGGGATGGACGACGCGTATTGGATACAGGCGTGGACCATTTTTGTGTGTTCTGTTTCGTGGTACCTGTCAAGGCTGCTTGACTAACGTATGACCAGGCTGCAGTTAAGCAGATGGTGAAACGAAACGACCTGGGCGACTCGCGCTCGTCTCATCCACCGTGGGCTACATGTCTTCCTTGGTTGGGCATCGTACGCACCGGGGAAACAGGCGCTCCGAGGTACTTGGGGACGTTCCCACTGCCGGTCGGCGCCACTGACGGTATTATTGCAGGCCTCGCGGATACCCTCCAGTCAAGCTCATGCTCTACCAGGCATCTCCGTGCACATATATTTCCCAGGTTCGATCCTGACCCCCGGCTTCGAGGAAGAGCAAAAGAACAAGCCCAGATCACGAAGGAAATTGACGGTGCGCGGCCAAAAATTTGTATCTACACTCATAGTGGGCTCTGATCATACCGCTTCATAGACCCGGAGAGCGCAATCACCCCCGACGTCGCAGCGCGTGCATTTTTCGAGGTGAATTTGTCCATTTTAGCCACATATCTTCGTCTGCCGAACCCTCGCTACTTTCCTTTTGGCAGGCGTCCAACAGGGACACGCACAATCACCTCGGACTTCATACCGACCTTTTCCGCACATTACCCGCGGCGTAACACCTAAACAAAATTGGTTGAAGGACGCGCTGTTAGACATGGTTGCCTACGTGCGTTGAGTTTCCTTCTCAATATAAAACCCTGGCGCCATAACCTTTCAACTCAATTTGCTCTCCTAGTTCGTTGCGCCGATCTGGCGCTCAGGCGTGGACCGACGAGTGCGCAATGCAGGCCCGGAACACATGGCTCATCTTCAAAAGCAGGGATTTTTCGATTAGTGCTGATATGTGAGTATTCAGTTGGAACCAATCCAAGTATGGTTCGTTTGGCAATAGCTTACCTTGTATGCATCGAACCACACCCATTAATTAAACGATTAGGGAAGCCCATTTGACGTCAGGCTTGGTCCACTTCGGTCACAACCAAATAAAAAATAAAAATAAACTCGTCGTCGGAGACGCGTGTTCGTGTTCTAAGGTGACAAGTAGAATCCTCCATCTTCCACCACAGTAAGTGGGACTTTGCTGCTGCCGCATATATCGGCAGTCATTTTTTGTGGCACATTTGGGAAAGGCCTCCAGCGCAATGCATGTTTTATTTTTCTCGGCAAAAGAAATGAATAAACTAACATAATAGGGAGATTTATGCCCCGTCGCCGGAATCCCAGCTCCAACAACCTGTACCGCGTTAATGTAAAGTGCCAGGCACTATGATGGCTCCGTTGTGAAAAAGAAAGGCAACCAAAATTTAACATGGCGTACATGTATCCATGTTCGAACATCTTCCACGCCGCTAAAGCCCCCGGTTGTCGCTCCAGAGTGACCGCAATACGTGTGTGTAGGTCGCCGATCTCATTCACCATTCACCATTCACCATTTCAACTAGCACCCTTTTGGGGTCTCGCCGCCCAGTTCTTCTTTATAATACCTAGAGATGGAACTTGAATAAGAATAGAATGCGGATCAAGACGAGTTATAGGACGAACGAGAGCATGTCGTTTATATACGCTTCGAAGTCAGCAATATCGGCAGTCAGCAATATCGGCGATGGCCTGAATGTACGTCGAGATATCGGGATGCGCGTGCTTCGGAAAGAGGCGCACACAGCCGCTGGACCAATTCCAGTGTTGGCGCGGAGGTATTTTGGCCAGCTGAGGGCTGAAGGTGGATGTGCATCGCGCTGACTTGTGGCCTGCTCTCCAGAATGGTGCCGCTCATCGATTCCAAGGCTCCACACACCATCGTGTTTGCGCAAACCGGATCCCAATGGTCGTATAATCTACCAAGGATCCCCCGGAAGTGCGCCAATACTAGGTCCGTGGACATTCCAATAGCAGGCCCCGCTGATACTCTTCAAGAGATTGTTTACTAGCGATGTCGTCGGCGTAAAAGAAGAACCTGGATACAGAATCAGTCTCGAAATTCAAGCAAGAACTGGGGAATTACATACCACGCATACAAAGCGATGGCAAGTTTAACCTCGAAGGGATGTCCAGGATAGCAAAATACAGTGTGTCGGAAAAATCGAAATTGTATAATCAGAGGTGATATGGTCATATCATGTTGAGTCAGGCCATCAGGTTTTTGTATGTCTGATTAGGGTCGAAAAATGCATTATAATATTGTATCAGATCTGACCGTCTGATCGGCCTGATAATGGCTGATCAGACAAAATCAGACGAAATTCCAAAAGTACTACCCTCCTTTCGGAGGTTCTTACTCTATTTTAAGTAGTCAGTACTATGAGGTTCAAACCACTTAGTTATTCTCACATTTACTAAATTTCTAACTTGACTATCTCACTAACTTACTGAGCACACGCTCTGAAATGAGAGATGCACCACCAAAGGACATCATCTGAGTTATGTACCTTGGTCGGGCCACCGGGTGTGCTCAGAAATTTGATTATTTGAGTGCATTCAACAGCCTCTGTCTAATTATTTCAACACATTTCCAAACTACGGACATTCTCTATGTGTTGCTATCCTTTACAAAAGTTTTTTCATCCTCTGGGAAGGGGAACCTGACAGAATCTGACACGAACCTGATACAACCTGATATGCCTCCCAGCCAAACCTGATCAGCCATCGTAAGTCCTGATCAGTCCGTCAGGCGCGGTCAGGACCTGATCAGACAAATTCGATTTTTCCGACATGCAAGCCGTAAGTGTGAGTGCAGTTCAGTGAGCACGATCCGTACGAGGGATTTCTTCGTCATGGATGCAAACAGTGTGCCGCCGTGTCCGTCATCTACATTCCAGGATATGATTTCCGCATTGACCGCTTTTTCCAGGCATCTGGAACTTTTGATAGTTTGTGGCTATTCGATAGTGTGAAGGAGACAACGTCCAGTACGGGTGCAATGATGGCCTTGAGATCCAAAGCATCCTCGCCCTGGATGGCGACCTAGTACAATCAACAGAACGGTTTCGAAGGTACCTGTGGAGCGCCCGGCCTACGGAAGCAGCGCACATCTAAATTACTCAACTTGAAAATGGAGCAGAACTGGAAGTGGCTTGAGATGATATCGGAAGCAAATCTCAGCTTTTCCGGCCGAGTCCGACAATAACCCTCACTGGGTTTTGCGGAGTCAGACTTGATGAGGAGTTAAATTTACCAAGACGTTTAACGGCCGCCTCGATTGTTACAGCGCCTGACGCAAGGCATCTTCGCCGCATTTGACAGTGATTGTTGCGGCACCGCCGACAATCGCCCAGTATTTTTGCCTTTGGCCGTGTCCAACGGGCGTATCAGCTTAAAACGCCGGTCTGCTGCGTTGAACCCTCCTGCGGCCGCCTCCGCAAAGGGACACAAGCAAATGACACAAGGAATTTAGCTTTGATGTTAGATCGCGGCACCGATGGCACAAACCTAAGTACTCAAACCTTGAGCTTGACGTATTGTGATAATAGCCGAGCATGAACCGGCCAGGTAGGTGACCGAACGCAAGATTATCCTTGGAACGGAATGTCGGTGCTTGTACATGCTCACAGTTTTGCCTTGGACCGAATATATCGGAGATGAGAGCCAGTCTGGCAATGACAATCCGGCATTTCCACTCTGAAAGGATCAAATTATGAGGAAGAATGTGTTTAATAAGGAGCCGTGGCTGAGACTCGAAGAAAAAATCCCTCTTACGCGTCCTG
>JARJLF010002147.1:0-48835 GCA_029378395.1 Mycena leptocephala
GCTGTGCTGATGTCGCCTTGCCTACCCTTCGACACACGTAGGCTTATTTTGACCCACGTAGCCGAGCGTAGACGAGCGTAGGCAAGGGTGTGCCTACAGGGGGGAACACAGTGATTACACCCCGCCGCAAGCAGCCGTCGCGTCGCAGACTCGCAGAAGGATGTCACGACCCAGGGGAGTATATCGGTGTGTTCGTTGTTCTTTTGAGCATCCCACCGCTCTCTTACACTGCCCGCCGCTCTCTTCACTTGCGCTCCACCACTCTTTATCCACTCCACTCTTGTGACTCCTTGCCCACCCTTCCTCTTCCATTGCCCCTCGGCTCTTCCACCACCCGCTGCTCTCGTTGATTGTACTTGTACTTTAATCCGCCCCGCTCATTCGGTGCACCCAAAGCTCGGGCTCTTCCGCTGCCCGCCCCTTTCGTGTCATTCTCGGCTGAGACTGGGGCTTAATTACTTACACTGCAGTGGTGCGCGCGTTATTCTGCAGCTCCTTCCGCCCCCTCTCCGCTACATTTGGCGACGCGTACGCGGTCCATACGGGCTGCTTCCTGAGCTTGAACTTTGCGGGTGCGGGGGTGCCGGTTGGGTTTGGGGCTGAGTGCCAGGGACCAGGGACCAGGGCGCGTTTCCCGTCTCCGTCTGTCCTTCTGCTTTTTTCTTTGGATGATCGTTTTTACCATCCGCGGCTTTGAATCCTCTCTCATCCTCTCCCTACACATCTCCTCTACTCCTCTCCTCCTCTCCTCCTCTGCACTGTCATCCCACCCACCTTCACTCTCCTCCTCTGTCATCCCACCCTCTCATTCCATCCTCTGCTCCTCTCTCATCCCACCCCCTCCTCCTCTACTCTGTCGAAGGTTGACCACGTGCGGTATGCAGGTCGGCGTTAACGCCTCCCTTCTCTTCCCCCTCCTACGAACTAGTACTTGTCTCGCATGCGTCTCACGCCTCTTGCGGGTGCGGGTGCGCAGGGGATACCGTCCGTCCTTCCTTCCTGCCTGGGTGTGCGGTGCCGTGCGGCGCCGATCTGCTCCACCACGCCGATATCGATATCTCGTGACACGTGTTCGTGTTGGCTTGGAGGTGAGTCTTCGTCTTGTCTTGGTCTCGGCTTTGTCTTTGTCTTTGTCTTGTAAGCCGGCGGTTCATTGACTTTCTGTATCCGTATCCGGGATATTGATATTGATCCAGTACGGCCTTGAACGACGAGTTCGCAAGCTTGAAGCATGTCAAGAGGTCAGCATAGTTTTGTATTTCTGACGTTCTGACGAGGACAGCGTTGGCCTTCGTCTTGGCCTTGGCTTGGCTTCGTCTTTGTCTTGTCTTGCCTTGGTATGTCTCGGTGTATATCGTCCAATTATTCAATCGTTCAATTGTATATCATTCAATTTTATCTATTACATAGCGAGCCAATTGCTAATTACAAGCCGAGTTCTGAATCCTACTCTTTGGTCCCTATACCACTCCCACTAGAAAGCTGCTTTCTGAAAGTAATAACCCTATTGATTCATCGTCGAATTACGCAATGGGCTGCAGCGCGAGGCCTGATACCCGACTGGCAAAATGGATTCAGGGAAAAATACCGCACAAATAATAATCCTTTTGTTCTTCGTTGTATCCGTGACTGGGCCAAGGCGCACGGCAAGTTGCATGCCCAGGACCCGATTTTGCGAACGCTACATCCAAGTCTATACTGGATTACGCAAAGATTGTGGACAAAATGATGCTGCAATGGATTCAAGGTGAAGTCGACTCATCAGACAAATTGTACCTATTACAGGGACGTCGCGAACCACAAAAGGACAAGCCTCCTGCCCCGCAAACTCTACGTCTACGGCACTACCTTTTCATGGTGAAGACACATAGCATTTATCGCCGCAAGCCCATATACATAGGCCAACTGTGTTGGAGATCCAAGCTTGACCATGCGGTTCACATGTGGTTTACCATGGCAATCATTATCGGTCCATGTGCTTTGCTATCTGTTGCTATACCTCCACATTATGTTATTCAGTTCTCTACTTACATGTGATACTGTTCTTATCTATTGGATATTCACCTACGTATAAAAAGGTAGAGTACTTGTGGTAGTTACCTCACTGGTTTGCCTTGCAATTACCTCTTGCTTGCAAACAGCCTTCCTGAGCAAAATTCTATAGACTAATTCAGGTAAATAGGGTAATAATCGAAGGCATACATCCCGCGAGTGAGTTGAGATATTTTTTGCGAATTTACATGAACATTTCGTGGCATGCTGAATTCTTTCGCGGGCGGAGGCAAAAACGGCAAAAACGGTATATGGAGTCTGAATCGAAGGCATACATCGCGCCAGTGAGTTGAAATTTTTTTTTTTGAGAATTTATATGAACATTTCATGGCACGCCGAATTTTTTTGAGGGAGGATGCTCAAAACGGCAAAAACGGCCTAACCGGCCACCCGTCTAAATCCTTCGTTGGCAGTCGTACTATTCATCCCAGTGCATCCCAAATCATTCATTGGATCGAAATACATTATTACATACCCTCAAACTGTAAAGATAACATGTGTAGGGACCACGACTATTTCCGTTGCCGGCCAAGGAGAATGGCCGGGGTCGAGTTCAGAGCAAATGATGTGCCCTGCAACGGACAGAGGGCATTTAGGGCCAAAATACAGATCAATATGCATCAATTAGATGTAGTAGGACGTACTTGTGAGCAAACTAGGTCCCCCATATCCCAACTACCCCTCTAAAAAGTCCATCTGTATGCGTCAATGAAATTGGGTGGTTTTCGATGTTACCACGCCGTGAACGTGAAGTCTAACAGTTAAAAGCCCAATCAACATGGTAGGATACATTATGAGGTATCTTGAATGACCGAGTCGAATCCCATGCCTCCAGCAAACATGGTTGGTTCGTTACACTAAGGAATTCCAACATGCTCATTTTATTTTCATATGGAACTTAAGCCAAAATATTTTACTCAAAATCACCTCTTTATCTCCCAAAAACACCCGATTTATTAGAGGTAGAAACTAACCGCCATACAAACCTGTCTGAATTATTGCTATTAATTTTGGAAGAAAAATCACACAACATTTCCGCAGGATTTTCCATTCGTGTGCAGGGAATTTTTGGATTCGAGGCGAAGATAGTGCAATCAAGGTTATCCTTGACCTTGGCGAGACCTAGAGGCATGCCCGGAAGCAGATAGCACGGATTCGAGGCCATAAATATTGTGCACATCGTCCTACATGTTCTGCACGCTGAGCGACATGGGCGGAGAAGACAAGCATAATTATTGTCGCGGGTAAGCGCCAAGCTGACGGCAAGTCGGCAGGTGCCGTGGATCGCGGTATCAGATGATCATTCGGCATGTTCAAAAGTAACTCTATTCATCCTCGCCATACGTTCGCTTGACCAACTTATATCCCCAGCCTCAAGCACTCGTCGCATATTTTCAGAGTCCATAAACTCGGTCATGCTGCGCACTCCCCCGCCGTCGCATCGGAATATCATAATGCACTCGTTCAGACAGTCAGCGTCTGTCGCCAGCTGGCCTTCCTCCACAAGCTGGTGCTCTTCAGAAACAATTCAATTCATAAAACTCAGCAGACCCACATGCATAACCGCCGCATCTTCGGTCTCCACCACGTCCAGTGGGGTGCCCACCGAGATCTGCCAAGTTTTGTCAACTTATTATACTACCCTAATGAACACTGCGGACGCCGAACCTTGAACCACGCAAAAATGCGTCCCAACTCCGCCGTCCGGAGTAGATACTCGCGCTTGTTCCTTGCAAGTGCCCCGAGCGTTGCGGGGAGCATGCGCCAGACAAAGTCATCCGTCATTAACGCCGCCATAGTATCAGTGTCGCCCGCGGTAATCGCCTCGACGAAGGCCGACGCAATCTCAGTAGGGGATTGGGGTGATAACGCTGGTCATTGGATGAAACCGTTCAAGACCATGCCAAGCACTTGCATTCAAATACCTGTGGTCCACTTTGACAGTTGGTTCGGCAGCGCACTACAACCGTCTTACGCAGCCAAACGTCCACCAAGCTTCATTTCAGCTACTGAATATCGGCTAGTGTCTACATCTCTTGGGATATTTCAACTCCCAACAAGCATTGAATTAACAAAGAAAGAAATTCAACCATCCCTTTGGAATTTGAACATGACGTGCGATCCTCAAGTGAATCGAAGTCAAGAGTGGGCCTAAGCAATAGGAAAAGCCCCACCATCCTATATTGCTTTCTATTCGGCGCTTTGGTCGGTTATCCGGTCCCGATGTCAATGGGATGAGCTTGCTCCATTTCCTCGCCGCTTCCTCTTCGTAAGCCATGAGCCAGTAATTATACAAGGCCGAACCACCGAGTTTAAAACCTGCCAATCGTGATTCGGAAGTAAATGCTAAACTTGAGTTAGATTTATTATGTAAATGTACAATATTCGGCGATTCGGGGTATGTAAATAAAAGAGAGTTGGAACTATCACACGACATCTTTGTATTACTTACAACATATGCATGGGCATTCACACCCCAAGGTCCTGTTGATCGAAGTTCGGCGCAAGCGTACCCATGTTACATCCATCGTGGTCGACCGCGTCGTCTCGACGGCGACTTGGAGCGCAGCCGACCGGCTGCCGTAGCTCAAAAGCACCTTCGTCGACCGGTTTGTCGCGTCGGCAAGAATCGTGCCCGATATGTGCGCGCGAGTTGAGCACAACCATCATAGAATTGGAATACACCTTGGATAGGTAGATGCAAATTCCGAGGTGGTTGTTGCCGCCGCTGTACGAGACGAAGAGGTACAGATTCACGAGCGCGAAGAGGGCGCAGAGCACACCGGTCTCTACAGTAACCTGTGCCGCTGCGTCGTTAATTAATTATTACTTCAGGGTATACGGAACACTGACCTTGAGAATCCGGGAGAGAGCGGCTAGTGTTGTCCGACTGAACTTCGGGTCCTCCGTTTGTACACGTAGAAGGCGGTGGCGGCGAGGATGACCAAATCGCAAAAAGCTGTCGCTGCAAGCCAGGACTGGGTTCATTCAATATCAGCGTGGGTTATTTAATTCTCAGCTAAATACGTTAAACGAACCGCAGGCACTTTGAGGGAATGAAACTGCAGCTCTTCGAAGGTTTTTGCGCGCAAAATCAACACTCCTGACCATACACCGGCTCCAAATTGGAAGAGAGTGACCTGCCCAGTGTGTGAGCATTCCGGATCTTTGTTAAAACCAAAGACTGAATTACCGCTGCGATGACAGCGGGAATGTACCAACTCTTGCCGAAGATAGCAATGCGCCACGCGAAAAATAGTTGGCCTACACATCCAACTGTAGTACGAATTATTATTAATTTGGTGAGTGTTGCAGCTATTGAATTCTCACTCGTGGATTCCATGATAGGAACGCTGAACCACGCCCAGCCGACGAGCTCGAGCGCTTGCAGGTTGCCCCACCCTTCTCCGAATATACGGGCGGCATCTCTTGTGTCCCCAAGCGTCTGCAGGATTTCTGCGATGACGACGAAACCGACGATGAGTTTAAATGACAGTTTGTCTCTCGGGAAGGCGAGAAAGTAAACATCTGGGAGAAGTGTTAATCTTTTGCCAAGTAGGTATTTGCATTATAGCTTACAGACTTGAACGAAAAGGGTTCCGAGGAGGCCCCAGTTTACCAGAGTACCGACAAGCTAAATGCAACTCAACTCAGCGAGAGAAAATCGGTGGACGGAAAATTCTGTGATAGACCATTGGGATCGTACTGAGAAATGTGAGTCAACCGTGCACGAACAAGTCGAAAATACACTCACAACTGTCCCATTGAAGGCATAGCAGGCATCTCGGAAGACGGGAGATCCATGTTATCAGATATGGACCGTCCCCAACCCCATGTCTTATTTTCATTTCAAGTTCTAAAAATTCCCAGTGTTGGATTTGGAGTGGTTGTGTACCGCTGTGCGAACTGTTCAAGCTGTTGTAAGCTCGACATGCTCAGGTGTTGATTTTCTATAACAATGCTGTTGCATCAGTGTTGAAGATAGTCAGGGTTACTTGCTTGGAGTAACTACTGCTGTGATCCATGATGATGATGATGATGATGTCAATTTTGTTACTACATGAGGTCGGTAAAGACTAAGGTAGTTGTACTAAAGGTGTGTTGAAGGTATTTACGAGGTGTTGAGTGTCTAAGGCTTCACAAGAGTCGAGGCTTGATTTGGGGCGCAGGAAATGTTCAAAGCCTGGTCCTCCAGCAGTTTCTTTCTGTCTTCAACATCTGCCATCGTAAAGCTGTGAGGATAGATTAAAGAACCTTTTGGCCAGCTGAGGAGGGACAGCATCAGCATCTGTCTTCAACTGGAGCATTTGCGGGAACATAGTAGCAAGTGCTTGCTCCAGCATTTCCACTGCAGCAGATAGCTGGGATAGATTGATGCAAGCTCGTACCGCATTTGAAGTAGCAGGTGGGCATCAAGAACTCCCGTTAATACACGCAAGTCAAGGCCGTCTGATGTCGAATTTCCAAGGCGCCCGCGATGAAAGGATCAAAGATCCGAGTCGCGAAAGAAGGCTTCAAGCTTTACTGGATGCAGACTCCATAGATTAGATTAGATTAGATTAGATTAGGAATCCAATAAAAGCATATGTTCGAACGGGAGTGCCAGTGCGAAACCAGGAAGGCCTATCACGTTCCAGACGTTGCAAAAATCAAAACCAAACAAAAACTTTGAGTTTGGAAAACTTGTTTTTGTCAAATCTCAGAATGTCCCAATATTACATCTGTACATAGTATATGAGTGCAGAATACCCAATCTCACACGAATAGGGCTATATCTTAGCAGAACACATGCAGAACACAACTCCGGGATGTCGGGCCGCCTGTGTTCCGCCACCAGGTCAAATTACTCTCTCGTCTTGGAGGCTCCACCCGACTTGTCGGACTCAAAACAGTCCCATCTTTTTGCTGTGTGGGTCATGCAGAGGTGCTTCTGTATCGTGTTCCAGACGTTGCAAAACCAAAACAAAACAAAAACTTTGAGTTCGGAAAACTTTTTTTTTTTTTCAGATCTCAGAATATCCCTATATTACATCTGTACATACTATGTACATGTAGTATGCCCCTTCCCAAAGGAGCAGGGCTAAATCTGCGCAGAACATGTGTGGAACAGCAATTGATGATAGTATTGATGCGATCAATTGAAGCCGAAGCTGTGCCGAGATTTCCCTCCCTCGGTCAGTTGACCTCCAGGTAATTTGGACTATAGGAATGACGCAGGAGGAAGCTAGCACCTCATTACTGAAACTTTGGAGGTCAACTGACCGAGGGTAGGAAATCTCGGCACAGCTTCGGCTTCAATTGATCGCATCAATAATCATCAATTGCCGTTCCACACATGTTCTGCGCAGATTCAGCCCTGGTCCTTTGGGAAGGGGCATACTACATGTACATAGTATGTACAGATGTAATATAGGGACATTCTGAGATTTGACAAAAACAAGTTTTCCAAACTCAAAGTTTTTGTTTTGTTTTGATTTTTGCAACGTCTGGAACGCGATAAAGGCCACGTCTTGTAAAGACATCAAGGTGAAGGAAGAAGGCAAGTCAATGTGCACAGCCACAGCCGCATGTTTGTTCCCGAGGCCCGCAGCAAAGAATGAGGACATTCTTTCATTTATGCTGACTCTGATAACAACCACCGGGACGCTCATCGTCGACGACGTCGAGCGACCCGCTACGCACAATCCGGACCCACCGTCCACCGTCTACGCCACCGCCCCTCCTTCAAGTTCCTCCCTGGCGCCGCGGCACGCGAACAGCACCTGGATGTCGTGATTATGTATGCGGGATTTTGAGCGCGAGATGCGCTGGCCATGGGCGGAGGAGGTGTGGATGTACGGTGGTGCAGGGTGGTATCGCGATCGGGGAGGGCGGGGAGGTCGATCGCGAGGAGGGCTGGGGCAATTACGCGACACGCATCGTTCCAGCAAGAATCTAATCTCAATGCGTTCATTCAGCGGCAACACCGGATACCTTCACAATAGCGATGGGGCGGTATATCGTTGTGCAATATGCAATATGCGATCCTTATTCGGCGCAGCGCCGTTCAACAAGCTTGCGCCGCTCCTCTCCTCTGCCCCTCCCTCTTCGTCCTCGTACATCGTACCTGTGAGCGAAGCCGTCACTGCCGCTTCGCAGATAATAGCCTACCGCCCATCCTGCAAACAGACGTCGCGCCGCCTTTCAGAAGGACCTCACGACTCACGATCGCGGGAGTACAGCGTCAAAGCCACTGGGTTGGGGTGCGTTCGGCCTTTGTCGCCCTTTTATGCACCCACTCGTTCGTTGCCCGCGCTTTCTCTTCCGCTGCCAGCCACTCTTCCGCTGCCCGCCACTCTCGTCCACTGCACCCCACCACGCGGCGCTAATCTCGTCGACTTTTACATACAGTGACCCGCATATTCTGCGGTAACTCAGAACTGCTGGAGCGCCATCGGTCACCTCTCCCCCACATTTGGCGACGTGGGCAACTTTGATTTCTCGAGTTACCTGTAAGGGGGGTGCCGATTGGGTGCGTTTTATCTGTGTCTTCCTTTCTTTCGATGATACGTAGCGCTTCCGAGCCTTTACTCCTCCGTCATCCCATCCTCTACTCCTCTGTCATTTCATCTTCGAATCCTCCGCCATTCCACCCTCTACTCCTCTGTCATTGAACTCATGGTCCGTGGGCGGTATGCCTACCTACCGATACCAACTAACTCCCCCCCGTCTTCCGAGTACTCCTCAAGCACCCGTGGCGCTGGACGCACCTCGCGCCTCGCGCCTACTAGGTGTCTTGCGGGTGCGGTGGATGCGGTCCTAGGTGCGAGACAATAACTGTCCGGAAGTGGAGCTACTCGCCTGGTAGATCCAGTTGATTTTGTCCAACCAAACCAATATCTTCTTGTCTGGTCTTGTCTTGTCTTGGTATATATCGTTCAATTCAATTTTTTTTTCTTTTCCTTTTCCTTTTATTCTATCGGGGCCCCTGCTCCGCCTCCGCCTTCGAGGAGGGCTCACGCAATTGAAAATTGGCGTGGTCGGAAGCAAGATACTGTACCATTAGTATTACTATTTGAGACCCCCTACTTGGCCACCCAAGTTAGTTGGCCACTTGGCATTTATAAGCTTGTCTGGTCCAGGATGTGCAAAGTTGGGCCTCGCAGGACGGAATGCGACCCCTAACGGTGGTCCATACCCAATTTGCAGATTAACTGATGGTCGGATCAAATGCTGCGTGGTATTTGATGTCGTGCCGGAGGGTGATGCGATCAGTTTCTTAACGCCACAGACCCGCTTGCTCTCTTTCTCCACGAGTTCTGGGCCGATCGACGAGTGTGGGGGCTCATTCTGCTCGTCTCATTCGGTGCTTCAATCTGTGCCACAAAAATTCATACATTCCTTCCACCCTTATCTGTACTGGTGTCAAGAAGGGGCGAATTCTGACATCGAGGGTGCAACATGGCCATGCCGATAACGAACAGAGGTTTGCCATGGACACTCTGAAACTTGAGAGAGGCAATCATGATACAGGAATATTGAGCCTGAGAGGTATGTTAATTTTATGCAGCCCTCTGTCCTTTCCCATTGCTGTGGTCTGTCTCAAAAGGCCAGTTTTCTGTGGTCCGCACAGTCGAAATTTTTCCAGGACCCGTGGATGTTGGTAGGATGTCTGGTGCATCCAAGTACGTGCACATGATTCTTATAAACCATTCCGCGACTTATTTTGGGTGACATGCTCCGCTAGTCGTGAACTAGCACCTCAATCGTCCAGATTGTCTATTCTCTCTATGCCCCCCTGCTGAAAATCAATATATAGACACTAATTATATAGCCTAAATCATGATTACAACCACCTAGAATAATGGTTTGGCACCTAATTCAACGGTTTGAATTCACCAGAAGTCCTCATTCAACCCATGAAGAGGACTGGGCCGGCGTGGCCAACTAGCTAGTATATTACTATTTTTGGAATCCCTTCGAAATAAATTCACGCCGCCCGCAATAGGCTACCTAAATTCGCCGGCCAGCCCTCAAATTACTCCTCCTATGTATGCACATGTACTAGACCACCCCCGGATCCAATACCGCTACCCCACGTGTTGTGCACTGCCTGAAAACATCAAGGTGGCCAAGTAACGGGTCTCAAATAGTACTATTAAAATCAGTTGGAAGTATGGCTATGGCCGCGGCTGCATACGTGATACGGCTGGCAACCGATTTATAAATTAGTTCTGCAGTCAAGGGGGAAGCCTGGGGCAGGCAGGTGCAAGAATCATGAAAGAACCGCCGTGGCTCAAGCCTAGTGGAGAAGATGGGCGGCGGAAAAAGATCAGATTGCCTCGGCTTTCACGTTGAGATTGCGGGATGATTCGTGGCGCACAAGTGGTGCCCTCAATGCACAATTGTCGAGATGACGGTATCATTGGGCTGTTAGGAAGTTCATTGAGCTGAAGTGCAGTACAATGTACAAAAGAGATCAATTACGCGGAGCTGTACTAAGTGATTAATGATCAGAAATTGCGTGCAGGTTGATACGCACCCTCATTGGTCGCAGTAAGCCATGCACTTACCTCAAAGATTTGCATGCTACCTGCAACGGGCTTAAACGTCGTATCGCAGTCCAGAGTTCGCACACGATGGATGTTCTTGATGAGCTCCGGGTAAATACCAAGGATTACTGTACATCCGTCCCGGATAATGGAACTCTGGAGGTAACGCTCGGCAGGAGGCAGGGCCCGCTGTTGTGCGAGATATACAGCGACTTCTGTGAATTATAGATGCAGCTGTCGGATACTGAGAAGGGAGAAAGAAATACTCACGAGTTCTGACATCGCCAGTGTGTTCGGGACCATTCAGCTCCTCCTTCACGCGTTGAATAAGCCTTAATCGGATATCGCGGTTTGCGAGAGCGGGGTGGAACAAGCAGGTGTCGTTCCAAGTAACGCGCTTGTTGCAGGAGCTCAACGAGGTCTGAGAATATTATACGTCCCCATCCGGATCCTATAAGCTTGGCGTGGGGATCCTACGCAGATCGAGCGCGCGTTACAATCCTACTATCATATTCATCTGTATAATACTCCTCCACCCATCAATTCTGCAGCTCACTGAGCAGAAGTTGGTCGGTTATCCCCGATCTAGTCAAGATCTAGTCATAAGTTTGGCGTGCTTGAAGGTTGGACAATTACAACGTTGAGACAAGGTTTGAAACATAAATGTGATGTGTTGAGAGTGTCAAACGTTGGGATAGCTTCAGTTAGGGTCAGAAATGGCCTGTGGAGCGAGATAAACGCGGCGCGGCGCTTACCCCTCTGCCGCGGCAATAACACAGTCACACCGGAGTTTGACGCAAATATTCGCCGACCAATATGGCGCGAATATAGGATGTTTCCGTGGAATATAGGCGGAATGCCGCCAAAATATTGGCATGCCAATATTCTGCCACAATAGGCTGTTCCCGTAAAATATTGGCAGAATATTATCCACATATTGGCCGCATATTATCGATACTTTTTTTTGACTACCATCCATCATGTTCAAACAGAATCAAAGATAGATGTATTCAAGTTGTGCTACCACAAATGCACTACATAAATACTATGTACCCATCCAGACCCGTCCACAAGGAATCTAGCCTGTATCTGCAGTGGGGATCAACTGAAGTCGCGATAAAGCGAAGATAAAATGGGGAACATACCATATCGCCGTCCATGATGAGCGCTCCCGCAAGACCTCCATCGTCACCGCCTTCCCCCGTGAACTCGGGTCGCAAAACAACGGAAAATGATGTGAAGCGTATGTGAACTGTCGGTGTATATGTAACGGTTTTTATGGAGAAGATAGAAACCCACCTTTCGCAAATTCCGCGGAAGGCAGGTGATCTACAAACAAACATGGCTCAGCCACCGAAGCTGCGGAAGGTATGCAAACTGACCGGTACTGACCAACAAATGCATCTTCGCGTCGCTACGCACACCATTGAGGAAAGCCGGATGTTTGCATGAGCGTAGGACATTTGGTAGATCTAGGATAACACTTTAGCAGGAGAATGTAAGGAAACAATAACCGCACCGTCGATGTCGCCGGTAAACTGCAGCATACCTGTAGTCACAAAGCCGCTGATTAGCAATGATATTGTGCGCTAATTGCGGAGGCCGCTCACCGCTACTACTACTACTCGTTCCACGTACTCGTTACCAAGGTTGAGCCCGCTTGCCGCTTCAAAAAAACTGGCCCAGGTCTGCTTCATTTCGAGTGGAACCCTAACCAGGAGAATCAACGGAAGCGAGCCAAACATATCAGTAAGGATACGCACCGCAAGACGAATTAAACGACAAGTAGGGTCGAGAGGGGGATGGGAGAAGGTCATGGAACTTTGGAAGAAAGGAGGGACATACCTAGCCTGCCCACATAATGCACACGCGATCGTTATTTGTGTCCCAGCGCCCGCACCTGCTTCCGGCCGCCTCGTTCCCTGCACACTGCCGTCATTCCGCGCGGACCATCGCGCACCCGCACCCGCGGTACACCTCTGCACACCTCTGCCTCATCCTTCCATGTAACAAATACGCACCTAAGTCGCGGCCATCGCACTTCACCTCTGTGTAACCCGCTTGGAGTGCTAGAACACGCAGTGCATGCTGTTAAGAGGTGATTGGGTTGCTGGAGGGTGATTGAGGTGTAATTTGGGGCTAAATAAGCATCGAAACGGCTGGGGATAGGCAATCTTGGTCGAAAGTGGGGATGATTCACCGAACGCACTATTTGGACACTAATAGGTAGAAAAGTTGGGTAGGACTGGGGAGGTATGAGAAGACCACAATTCCGAGAGTTGAAGAGGAGAGGATGAGTTGTGCGAGCGCAATCGATGCCGCGTCGTTCGTGCATGGAGGGAGGGAGGAAAGGACGCGTGTCATTATGTAAGCAATGATGGCAGAAAATGCTAAGTCCGAGTTCTTTGTTGAAAAATCGATGGAGGTGGATGAATATGTCGATAATATGTGGAGGATACATGGTGTATTCGTGAAATAATGGCGCGCCGATATTTGAGAGAATATTCTGCCAATATTCCGCCCAAACACCTTGTATCAGCCAAATATTGGCGAATGAAAATTCGCCTCAAACTCCGGTGTCACCCGCGTCACTGCCACCTCATTTCTCCGCACTGCCGCGTCAGTGCGCGGCAGTCGCGCGGCACCCACGGCATTTTTACCCAGCCCTATCCATACCCATGAAATCTGTTCACAGCTCAGCCATATCGAAATCCACTCAAAGAGCTCTTTGTTCGTGCGTCCTTTTCTGATCACCATCGACGCTCCATTCTTTCTACGTTGAGTGAGGACCATTACACTCTATAGCCAGTCCCAAATTGATGACCTATGTTAGGGACAAAACATAGAGGATATTAGCTCGGTGGTCGACGGTTCACCCAGACTTCATAGGTTGATGCTAGACTTGAGCTGCGGAGACGCCTGTTCGACTTGGGTCCGAGCCATTTTTCCGGTTAAATAGTGTTCTTGATTCGCTCCGTCTGTCCTGATACTCTCTTTTGTGATGGCCCCTGAATGTGTTCAGCGCTTAGTAGGTGAAAGGGCTTCCCGGTTATCTTAGAGCCCATTTTCCACACTAGAACAGAAATCAATGGATATTGGTTGGGTGGTGGACCGTTCACACCAGCAAAGAATCCGTATGTACTGCAGAACTTGCCTATAAGAGAAGCCCGTTCGACTCGGGCCTGAGCTGCATCCTCCTCTTCTGCTAAGATTTTTTGGTTCGATGTCTTTTTTCTTGTTCTAAGCTGCCCGCTGATTTGGCGTTAACGTTGCAAGTCATAGTGCGGATATTTAATTACGCTTCAGAACCGTTTGGATTGCAACATCTGGTATTGTCAATGGTGCATGTACTTCTACGACATCTGAAGATCTGCCTTAACCTCGTACTTTGAACCCGGCGAAAGGATCATTCCAGCAGCGAATTCCACTGCAATGTGTCCCTTTCGTTCGATTTCCAATGTTTGGCGCCTTAGTTCTTCCCGTTGAACCCATGAACCCGTGGGTTCGGCTTCCATATTTCAACCACTCGGGGTTTGAGACTCCTTGCGACCCAATTGCAACAGTTCTGAACCGTTCGTACTACTTGGCCAGTTGCTCTCGGGCTTCTTTGTACGGTGGGTCTCAGCCTTGTGCTGAGCTTGCAGACAAGATTTTCAGTGCCACGTTGGGGAGAAAAAATTGGTGGATCCTGTCTCGGTGGTGCACGGTCCACCCCACACTCCAAAAGGTAAAGCATATGTTCCCCGCAGGATACACCGTTCGACCCGGACCCTGGCCATCGTTTTCTGGGTTAGCTCTCGCTTTCGTTCTAGGTGCTGAATGCTCCAGATCATTTGTCAAGTCATCCGTTAGAGTTATGTTGAGGATTTCCTCGTCTATGGTTCAGTTCAATTTTCGCGTTCCTTTTCTCTGGCTCACACGATGGAGGCAACTCTATCAGTATCTCTTTTGTTCAGCTGCCGAAATTATGCGCCCTCGTGCACTCTTGTAGGCAGCGTCGAGTGCTGTGGGCTCTCTTGGCTGTGGGTGGTGTGATGATCACGCGTGAAGAGGAAAGTATTCTGCAAGCAAAAGATTGCGAGAGAGCATATCTACGAATGAATCTGTCAAATTTGGAACGCAAGGGTTGTGACGGGTGTAAGTCCCTCCATTCTGTTGCTGAAGCTGTTGTAAATTCCAAAAATCCGTCAAAAATCACTCTTGCGATTGATTTCGGGCTCCAAAATTGTGGGGAAGTCCAGCCCGGGCCGTATACAGTATGTTAATCATCGGACAGTATGTTAATAAGTTTCTACCAGTGACTACAATGATTTTCATTCCATTTGAATCAGATCTTAGATGAACCATCCGCCTTTTCTAGTGGCTACCCTTCTTGATTAGCCTGAGCAGCAGCGAACGTGAAGGCTGTGGATGATGAAACGGGAATGATCCGAGCGATGTGTGGGTGGGGCAAGTGGATTCGATGGGTCCAAGCCTGCCTTGGTGAGCACCATCCTTACATATTGCATGATATCTCAGCTCACACCGATGGCAGGCCGAGGGCGAGGAGGATCCGCGCGCAGAAAGCTACCGCCCAAAGCCTCTCCATGCAGATCAGAAACCCATCGACGTCCTCAAGAACTAGCCAACGACGACAGAAAGAAGTCGAAGATGGATCTCAACCGCGCACGGCTGTTAGAACATGTACATGTGCATTCCAGTATGGCTGGGTATCCGGCGTTTCGCAAGGTTGGGTTTGAAGACATCGGAAGGCTGGAGGTTGATCTGGACGACTATGTGGATGTCGTCAAATGGGTGAAGGATAGAAAAGAGAAAGACTGGGGGAAGTACACGTTCAGGTACTGTAAGTATGGAGCAAAGCCCAGAGTATAACGCCAGGGAAGAGGCTAATGAATAGCAGTGAACACCAAAAAAGTCACAGGCAAAGCAGCACCGCCAAGAGCAAAGCGAAAAAAGGCTGTCAAAAACAGTTTCAATTCGGTACAAGACAGTGAGGGATAGATGATATATGTGCGTGCAAGTTCTGGTTCTCGTATCGCATGCTAGACTCGTAACCAGTCTGCCTACGCCGTTCTAACAAGGCGGGCTTGTTGCCGTAGGCAGACTGGTACTTCTCGGAGCTGTCAATTGGGCTGGGGCGGAGTTTGAAATTAAGTCTTGACTTGAGTGGGGCCGGTCAGAAGCGATGACCAACCGATGACGCACATCCGCATTTTCCTCCTTTTGATTTAGTTTCTTCTAAACTGGACTCAACTTTATGGATCCTCCGAGTTAAAAAGCAGAAGTTTGAGGAGACAGATGTGAAGGGGTGGAATTATCATTGATTATTCCAGCTTGAACGGAGAAGAAAGCTTGAAAATTGAGGTGCGCGATAATACCTCGAAAAATTAAACACTTAAAATTTCAAACTCCGCCCCAGCCCAATTGGGATATCCGAGAAGTACCAGTCTGCCTACGGCAACAAGCCCGCCTTGTTAGAACGGCGTAGGCAGACTGGTTACGAGTCTAATCGCATGCATGTATGGATGCGTGTCGAAATCTATGCGATCGGATGAGCGAGCATGTATGTAAAATCGCAAAAAAAAAGACAGAAAGCGAATATCGCGAATATCAGCTGAAGGCAGAGGTCGTTCGTGCGATATGTAAAGACTGGCAGGATGCAAAAGAAGGAGCAGGATGGAAATGGATTGTACGTATCGATGGATGGCGTGAATGTCGATGATATGATATGTATGTATGCAGGGTCCGTGCAGATTGAACTGGAGATATGCGGGGATGAATGCAGTGATACCTGTATGGATGTATGATATGAGGTACTATACGATTCGATTTATCTTGTTTCGAGATTGCTTGGGTGATGGATTTATTCGATATAGTCGAGTGCTAATTCGAGTCGAGGATCGGGGGGCAATGAGACTGGTGGTATGCAGATGTAAATGCGAGTGAAACCGAGTGACGGGTATGCGTATGCGCCTGCGTTATGCCGGGCGAAGTAAGGTCCTGTTATGAGAGTTTCCTGTTTTCGTCAATTAGGTGAGGTAATTTTTGCTTTTCATCTTGAAGTGCTCCTGAGATAATGGTCATGATACATCGTTTGATAAATTTGAGGGTGATGGAGGGGATATCGGCGAATAATATCGGGGGTGCTGCGAACGAGAACAGGCATCAGCGTGACGTCGAGTATGAATGGAGGAGGAAAGAAACCGTACCAAAGTTTTAGTTGGTCATGCAAGCGAAGCGAAATGAACGAATATAGGTTTAGTACCAGGCGCGCATCCGGTCGCTGGAGAAAACGCATGAGAGCGGGTAAAGGAGAGATTGGATGGACGTACAAGAGCCAGATAACCTTTGAGCCGGTCTTGCAGCCGCGCAGCGTGACGATGTGCCCGCGGATACAGTCGTAAAGCGCGGCGCGTTGGTTCTTGTCAGCCTACGCAGGAATCGTTAGCTGAAGGGCGAGAAGATCAGGGGAGAAAAAGACATACCGTAAGGAGGACGGAGACGATCAGCTGGCTCCCCGTCAGCGAGAGCGCGAGATCCACGATCATCGCAGGACGAGCACTAAGGGAAGGGTCAGTCTCGAGAAGAAGAGGAAGAAAGGAAGGATAACGTACCCTTCGCCGGCTCGCACATGCGCTGCACGACGGTCGATCATCTCCTTCCTGCCCTCCTTGAGTGTGGTCAAGGCATTCTGGCTATCCTGCTTGTTCGTAGCGAACTCGAGTAGACCGGGGAGAAGGTACTCGAGCGCCATTTGGCGGTGCTTCTCCCAGCGTGTTGGAGGACTGTATCGATGATGATCAGAATGGGAATCTTGGCAGAGATGGAAGAACGTACTGTGCTGGATGGAGCCCCACTACCTCTTCGCGACCTCGCCGAATACCGTGCCAACCTGTCCCAGCAGCTCGTCGACGATCCCGTCCTTGGCACTCTCCTCAAGGTTCTCGAAAGCGTGCTGGAGGAAGACGAGGCGAGTCAGAGTAAGGATAAGGAAGATGGAAGAGAGATTGCGTACCTGCATGACGAGCGATTCAGTCTCATGACATGGAAGCGCGGCCTACTTGCTGCTGAGGGACTTGTTGCCCCTGGGCGAAGAAGGGTTAGAATCGGCGTCGATGAAAAGAGGAGGTGGAGGTACTACACGAAGATCTGCGGCGCCGGTGAGGTCCACGAGAGCTCCGTGATCTACGAGGGACGTTATCAGTAAAAGCCCAAAGTGAATAAAGGGAGCACGAAGCGGGAACGGTGGAAGGAACGACGATCAAGAGGATGGATGTGAAGGGTCAAGATATATCGGAGCAACAAGAGTCAAGGCGGAAACCGAGAGAGAGGATCGAAGGGGAGAGCGAGGGCGAATGAAGGAGCGGACGACGAAGGATAGAGGTTGGAAAGAATGAAGACCACTCTCACCTGATGCCACACATGCGACGCATGCTTATTCACCAGCGTCGTCGCCGGATAGTCCCGAAGCAGCTCCGACACAATCAGCAAGCAAACCTCGTCCTCCTCGCAGTCGAGCGCGTTCTGGAGGACGTAGTACCCGCAGCAGTTCGTCGCGTGGTCGACGCTGCGGCCACTGTGCTGTGAGATCATCGGTATTTGTACAGGGAAGAGGAAAGGAGGGGGCAGATGACATACCGCACACGCGACGATCTTACGGTGTTCTTCAGAGCCCGTGGCGGCTTCGAACCAGCGCTGAACGGCCCAGTTGCTGAACCCTAGCGTAGCGCGGGGGGATGATCAGCATAGCGCCAAGGAGGACGAGGAAAGGAAGGGGACACACCGATGCATCATCTCCCCACCGCGCGCGCAGATGGCGTTGACGATGCGGGCGCGCTCTTCGGGGCCTGACACCTGCGCAACAAAGGCATCGTTAGCATTCACGCATACTCGTATTTATAGGTGGAAGGCAGGGGGAAGGGAACGGAGGGGGAAAATGGGAAGAGGAAGGGAAGAGCGGAGGAAGAACCCACCTTGAGCTTCTGGTGGAGGAAGATGCTCGCCTGCTGGTCCGCGCTCTTGATGCTGCGCACCGACGTATGGCGAGGTGGAGGAGGGAAAGGGAGTCGATGGGCGGTGGGAATGAGAGGAAGTCAGCATCGAGATGAAGCCGGAGTCGATGGCGGACGCGCGCGGGCGCGGTCCCTGGGCTGGGAACGATGTTGAGGACGAATGACGGTAAGTCGGTGGATACGCGCACAGAAGATAGAGTGATTCATATCACCCAGTGCATGCGTCGACAGCCTGGGACCACACATGATAGATGCGTCGAATCAGGCATTGCCAGAAGTCATTATGAACGAGCATGGACAAGGCGATCGTAACGGCGGAGCATGAGTTGGAACGTCGGGCATAGCTGGGCGATGCGCATGAGGATTACCTCGATGTGGAGATCGAGAGGCGCGAAGAAGAGCGATAGAAAAGGCGGCTGCAGGAGAAGGAAGGGGACGTGAGAGTGGCGTGGGGCATTGCGAGCGGACGCACGAGAGAGCGGGCTTGACGGCGACAACGCGGTGGCATGGAAGCGGGCGTGGGAACGGAGAAGCGGCGCAGCGGGTTAGCATAGCTGCCGTGTGGGGGCGTGGCGTACAAAGGAGTGTTAGTTCAAGAGAGGGAGATGGGCAGACAGCCAGGGGAGAGAGCGGGAGGGCCAAGCTCGATCATGGTGAATAGACAATTGCCCCTTTTGTAAAGAGATCGGACCGTGACAGCAACACTTTGTACAAATGGGTTATCCAGTTCTGCTTCCGACTCGCTGTCAACCTTGCATGGACGTGGGACTGCACGTTGCACAAGCTTCCCGGGCAACCCCGCCATTCCAAGCGCTGAACGAATCGATCGCACGACCGATGAAATCCGACCATTTTTGGCAAAGGGCGCGATTTCGGGCAATTTGAACTCGGAATGACCTATGTTTCAATAAAATTGAACCCCAGATTTGAGCCGGTGACATCCATCTCCTTCCGTACGGAAGGCTCCGACCCCTTGCTTCTCGGACATTCATCGTGCGAAAGTGCATGCTGTTCTTCACGAGGCGCTCAAGGCGACCAGTCTTGTCTTCCACCTCCACGTCCACTACACGGGAATACATCCTCCTCATTCTTTCGGTGGGTGGCTCTTTCTGTCGTGTAATCTTTGCTGGTGACTGACATAGTGTTCCACCTACAGAAGATCGGCGTTGTAACGATCCGTTTTGACCATGTCAAGCGAGGGCAATGAATCCACGCCCATCATTAACAAGATTTATGGTGCGTAGGGAACTTGTTCGGGATGTCAGCATCGTGATTCTTTGTCCCCAGGAGGCACAGGAGGCCATGGTGGTGGCGGCGGCGTATATGGTGGCAGCGGGGGTCAAGGGCAGGGTCCCACAGTGAATTTCGGTGGAGTTCAGAACTTGACAAATAACATGTACGTCGGTGAAGTCCCCCGTTTCTTTTACAAAAGTCCTTTCTCAACAAGAGCAGTGTGAACCAGGGTCCTGGGTTAATGAAATTTCTTGATTGAGTATTTTTCAAGCTGAATTACGTCTAGACTTGAAGAAGTTCTGTACAAGTGGTTGGAGTCACCACCTGATACGAAGGACAGACAGTACGAACTGCGGGGCCTTCATCACGAAGCCACTGGGAGCTGGCTCCTACGTAATCACAAATTCATCACATGGAAGACCACACCCGGGTCTTTATGGATCAAAGGAATCTGTAAGTCAATTTCATTCTGTTTCAAGCTCATATCTAATACTTGTCCAGCTGGTACTGGAAAGAGCGTACTAAGGTGATTCATATCGCTACCACGTACATAATATTGATCTGCCGCTGACAATACCGACAGCTCAACCGTGATCCATGAGATCACCGGTCCCGATCGCGTGGTTGCATATTTCTATTTCGATTTTAGGAACAAGAGGCAGCGCATGGACATCATGCTCCGGTCGATCATCTGGCAGCTCTCTGGACAGACGCATTCTCGCCATACTATTACGCCCAATGGGTCTGGATTTGCACAATGGGTCTGGATTTCGGATTTTTCTCTTTCATTTCTTCCTCTTTCCCCCCGGAGTTTTCCGGCATATCTACATGTACTAGTAGACTACAACTGTATGAAATAACTAAGGGATGCGGCGAGAGGAAGATATTGAGAAACACTTCCCGGTGCATCAAAGTCAGTGATGTTTTGGAAGTTGTCTAATTTCTCGCCTTGCAGGTCACCCCATAAATCCGAAAAAAATTGAGGGCCCTTCTGTATCATGTAGAACACTTGCTACGTCTTCAGAATGTTTTGCCGGGAAGGGGACGTCGCGTTCTAGAGGGGAGTTGTCGTGAGCGTGACAAATTCAATCTCCGCTCGCTTAACGCGTTGGCACCTATTTGGACAGCCAGCCATCAACGTGTTTGTTGACGTCTCGCTCGACGCGTCGCATGCCAGCGCGTGTCTCGCGGGATGACCGGGAAAAGAAGATCCAGCACGCCTGCGAGCAGCTTCTTCGAGAGAAGCAGAATGGCGGGAAACCAAACATCAAGCAGGCTGCCCGCGACTTTGGCGTTTCTTACTCTACTCTCCATGCTCGCTTCAATAATGTTCACAAATCTCCCGCTGAGGCTCGAGAGGCCCAGCATTTCATCGGCTCCTCTGCGGAGCATGTGCTCTTCAAATGGGTCGAGCACCTCGGCGAGACTGGTGTCCCTATGTGCAAAAAAACAATCCGCGCACGCGCCCAACATCTCCATCCACAGAAAAAGAAGCCGAGCCGGAATTGGGTGTACAGCTTCCTTGAACGGCACCCCACCATCAGCTTCTTTACCTCCTCTGGCCTCGATCCCAAGCGCGCCCAGGCATTCAATCAGCCTGTCGTTGGTCGCTTCTTTGACAAGCTCACCGAACTTGTCACCAAGCATGACATTCCCATCGAGAATATCTACAATATGGACGAGAAAGGCGTTCAGAGAGGCGGTGGGAAGAAGGCGAGCCGGCGCAAGTACCTGTACTCGCGCAAGCAACGCGCCAAGTATAAGCACCGGAGTGCCAATCTGGAGCTCATCACAATTATCGAGGCGGTGTGCGCAGACGGTACTAAACTCAAGCCAGGCTTTGTTTTTTCTGGATCGACCCAATGCCCTGAGTGGTTTGATTATGACGATGAGATTGTGTACGTCGCCTTGTCCTCTTTAAATTTTTTTAATTTCTCATCCTCACACATCATTCAGCATCGCATGTCCCCGAACGGCTGGACCGACGATTTCATCGGTTCAGAATGGTTCCGGCTGTCATTCATTCCTCAGGCGACCGCTCGCAACAGTCTGGGAAGCCTATTCTGCTCATTCTCGATGGCCACGGCTCGCACGAGACCATCACAATCATCGACCTCGCAGAGGAGCATAATATCATTGTACTGCTACTTCCCCCGCACACCACTCACAAGCTCAGCCACTCGATGTCGGTATCTTCGGCCCTTCTCCCGGAAGTGGATCGACCGCTGCGATGACATTGTCATTCTCATCGGCTCAGAAATGCGGAAGGAGGATTTCATTAAAGAGTATATGGGTGTCCGCGACGAGACTTTCCGCAGCTCCGTTATCATTTCAGCTTTCAAGAAGAGCGGTATCTGGCCCATTAACCGCGATGTTTTCACTGCGGAAGACTACGCTCCGAGTATTCCGTACTCAACAGCGGCTCGAGACGTACCTGACCTTCCAGAATACTCACCCACCGTACCCATCCTACCCCCGCACCCTGCCGTTGATCAGACTCAGCCCAGAAAACGTGCCCGAGGTCACGACTCCGATTCCAGTAGCGACTCCGACAGCTCCGACTCTGATTCTGACTCTTCGGATTCAGACTTTGATTCGGATAGTGACGAGGAGCCTGAAACACCACGTATACCCCGTCCGGATACTACCTCCTCCCTCCCTGCGCCAGCTGCATCCACGTCGGTGTCCGTTTCTACATCACGCACAGCCACTCATCCCCTACTCCATTGCCGTCAATGTCTGCGTCAACGCGTTCGACCCAATCACCACTTCCAGCAACCCATTTCTATCACGACCCTGTTCTCTTCGCGAGGATCAGCCAGCTTGAAAGCGAGGTACAAGGGTTACGGCGCACGTGGGCATGGTCGAGTCGGAGCTGGCAATGCAGAAACGGAAATTGAATGAGCGGGATGGCAGGGCAAGCAAGAGACGGAAGCTGAATGTTGAGGCACGGGTTTTGACATCGGTGGAGGGTCGGAGGCTGGCAGCAGAGAAAGATGCGGAGAGAGCGAATAAGGCGCAGAAGAAGTCGGATGGGGCTCAGCGTCGGAGAGAGAAGGAGAATTGCCGAGAGGAGGCTCGTCGCAACTGGGACCCCAACACCGTTTTCACCGGCATTCTCTCGGCGAAAAACAAGGACGACCTCATGAATATTGCATGGTCCCTGGGGCTGTCGGACGACGGGACGAAAGCGACATTGCTGGAAAGCATCAACAAGCACTTTAGCACCCATCCCGCCAAACGCGACAGTGAAAAATACAAGGGCCTTTTCGCTCGTGCACAGCGTGGACGCCGTGCCGCCGCTCCAGCTGCTCCTGGGAACCAACACGACACCGAGCCATCCGCATCTCACATCCCTTCCTCTGCTGCCCTCGAAAACTCATCCTGGCAGAATCGTGACTTCACATTCGCACCTCCTCCCATTCACTCACAGTACGGCTCCTGGCAATATCCACGGGCTCAGCATCCCTTCCATGCGCCGCTTCCTTCTGGCATGGCGAATCCTCACGTTGCACCTATTGTTCCTCTCAATTATCTCACACCTTTCGATGCCCCCTTTAATACTTACAACGACTTCGAAAATGGACATTAATTTGCTTATGATCCACATAATCTTTCGTACTTGTTCATAGTAGTCTTTTAAGCACCGTAAATAGTTATTATTTCAGTTAATATATGGTAGTAACAAATGTACGAGTGGCGCAGCAGCGGCAGCGGCGCGTTCCCAACGTGCTATCTCCTCCTCTGCCCGGTTTTTGGCCACCACAGCCTCTTCGTATGCAGACCTTGCACTGGTTAGCTCCATGAGCGCCATGTCCCGCTCTGCCTCGGCTTGAAAACATCGCGTGCGGAGTACTTCATAATCCTCTGGTTCTTCCGAAATGCCATGGTCTATTTTGGAGGTGACGGACACAGATTTGTACGAGGATGTGGCCGCTTACCGTATACCACAGGTTGCCGGCGATAATCGAGCTGGTCGAGAACATCCTGGGATGTCATGTCAGCAATGCCAGTGTCGTGCTCTTGATCCCGCATCTGCGCAGTAATCAGAGCATCGATGACTTCCTGGGAAGTGGCTTGTGAATCTAGAAGTCCTTGTGGTTCAAAGTGGCTATCGCTTGTGAGAACCCCGACGAAACAAAGATTCATGATAACATACCGGCGTGTTTTTTGGGTGGACTTCACAGATGCCCGGCGAGGTGTAGGTGACGGACTTCTTGACCTTTCAACGGCTGCCTTTAGCGCGGGAGAAAGAACATGCTTGAAGGGTGACGAGAACTCTTCACGCTTGTAATTTGGCGACTCAAGTCCCAGCTTCACACGCTTCAAACGGCGCTGCTCAGCCGCTGCCTGCCGTTCCTCTGGGGACATATCAGCTTCTCGGGCATCGCGGATCTCTTGCTTGTGTTGAGATTGTTCATAGTCCAAGCCGAGGCTGTAGACGGTGGAAGGTGAGGACGGCAAATAGTCCTGGTCGGACATGAGCGTGGCGAGACGAAAGAGGCAAGTGCTGTCAATCAGGTCGGAGATTCAAGTCGGTTGTGACCTTTTGTGACAGCGAAAGTCCTTCCTTCATATCGCGACGTCCCCTTCCCGGCAAAACATTCTGAAGACGTAGCAAGTGTTCTACATGATACAGAAGGGCCCTCAATTTTTTTCGGATTTATGGGGTGACCTGCAAGGCGAGAAATTAGACAACTTCCAAAACATCACTGACTTTGATGCACCGGGAAGTGTTTCTCAATATCTTCCTCTCGCCGCATCCCTTAGTTATTTCATACAGTTGTAGTCTACTAGTACATGTAACTATGCCGGAAAACTCCGGGGGGAAAGAGGAAGAAATGAAAGAGAAAAATCCGAAATCCAGACCCATTGTGCAAATCCAGACCCATTGGGCGTAATAGTAGCGTGAAATATCAGTGGGGAGGATGTGTGGAATAAGATACTGACTTAGGTACACACCAAAGAAACCCACGAGGCTAAACAGTGGTGCACGCAAACCAAGCCGGATCCAGTTATCACGCTGAATTACGACGATCATCTTGGAGATTCAGCAGGTGGTGTACCATAAATTGACTCGTTGGACGCGTTTCTGCGCAGACACATCGAGTCTCGACATTTTTCGAAGCGCGGAAGGGACGCGTCAATGGTCAAAATGCAAGAGGGAGAGGTAGGAGACTTGTTTTTGAGTCGTAGAGATTATAAGCACGGGGCTGGTCGAGATACGTGCGCTGGCGTCGGGGTGGGGAAAGGAGGATGAGCGCGAAGAGCAAGACAGTTTGATCCGCGAGCCGATCACAACACAGCCACGCGGTCTTTTCTTCTCTCCCCACCAACCCCGTTAAAGCATCCAACACCTGGGTCTTGAGGTTGGCGACTCAACTCAACGTTGACTTCTCTCTGTTTCGTTCCCCACCTCTGAATCGTCTCGGGATAGCCTCTGCCTGGATTCCTGGATCAAGTTAACAATTTACTACTCAGTTCGTATTCAGTCCAAGTACACGTTCCTAGCATGTTGACACCTAGCCTCCAACTGCTTCGCGCTCTCTACCGAAAGCCTTGATCCCCTCTCACTCCTCATTTGCTCCGCCCTCTTTTGGCTGGCCAGTGCGTAACTCCACTCCCCTGCCGTCCAAGTCCCTTCCCCGACGATTCTAAGACCGCGTATGAGCTCTTTTGCGACTTGACTGGCGATTTCCCGCTCCCAGGACGCAAGGTCAGTTTTTTCCTGTTATTTCAATTCCTTCGCGACAGAAGGCGCGCTCACGACGTACTTTTCTGTAGGTTTCATTCATTCTCTGCCAATATTCCGCCCCCCGGCCGCGTCTGCCTGCTATATCCGCGCAATGGATGGCCACCCTGCCTAGCTGGATCGCCATATCCGGCGCACGACGGTGTTTGTTTCTGCGACCGCCTACCGCCTTCAGCTGGACGACATCGCGTATACGGCACCTGCAGATATAAGTCGCATGCTCGATGTCGCAGGCTTCTCAACCTCCACGATGCCCTAGCACATCCTCACTCTCGACCCCGGCGCGCACATCTCATCCCGTTCCCATAATTGTTCCTCGCCGCACTGCACACGTCACCTGGTAGTGCCACCTAACCGCTCACTGTGCCCCGCGCATCACAATTCAAACCCTGAACCTACCTAGTTGCCAGCAATCCCTTCGCAGACGAGCGCCTTGGTATCTCCCGCGGTGCGTCCTCTCCTGGAAGCAGCATCGCATGCGACTGGTATTGGCTGCACCGATTCTTACTCATTGACAGGCACCCGACGAAGCCCCCTCTCCGCGCCGACATTTACGACGCCGCCAGCGTGTGCCTCATTATCTCCACCCCAGGACGGGTCATCCTTCGTCCTCCTAACTCACAGCTCCGCGTCTCACCCTTCCCACAAACGACAATATTCAAATTCCTCCAAACGATTTAATGCGGGTTCCCTCGGACCGCGATTCGGAGATGTAGGGTACATAGAGAAGAGAATCGAAGTCGTAGTGCGTCACGTTGCCCTGTTCTCTATATTTCCGCCATACTAATCTTTTGTTTTGTTCTTCTGTGTTACGGCTTGGCGCATATAGATCTGGCAGGAGCGGGCCGTCGTGCGCGGGACGTCGCCCTCATGGTGGACATCCACATTCGCACGAGTGGCAGGAACAAGATGTATAGCTCGACTTCCGGGCTAGGAGTGGATCCGCTTGAGCCTGAGATGAGCGAGGTTGGAGTTCAGCTTAATGGCCTTGACTCTTGGGCGGCGAGGGCGAGGTGGGTTGCCCATTATATCCCCTTTCTATTTAATTTTCCTCGCCGTTGCTGCGCATACGCATCCGCGAAAGAAGCAAAGAGGGCAGCCAAATACTACCTTCCCTCGTCTCAAATTCTCCCCCTCATATCGAGAGCGTATTTTCTAGTGTATTGGATTCCTAAAAGAAGGAAATTCGATTTTTCTATGCAAAACAGAGCCAAAATAAGTGCTTTTGGAACCATGGCCATGGTTCTCGGGTAAGATAGTGAGGATCTCGTAGGATAACTAGGCGAATGTCTAGGCAAGCGGGTTCTGGTGTGAGCCAAAGTGTGAGCGGAGACATGTGGCGGTGCAGTGTTTGCGAGCTGTATGAACGCCAATGCTCCACAAACACGGACACGCACCTTCCTCTTCTCTTCTCTGACGCGCTTTTGACATGGACAACGTCCCAATCGACGTTGATGCGCAGTCATCGAACCGTCGGCGCCGTCGCGTCAGTCAACAACTCACGCACCTCGATGCCCTGCGGGTCGTGCTCTTTTGTAGCGCAGGCCAACCAGCCGATTTTGACGCACGCCGTCCGCGGAGGGTGCAAATGCTGCCCGAGGAGGTGGGTGTGCCGGAACCATCGCCGAAACATCCGAAACGTTCAAACGGATGTGGGAGGAAGGTGCATGCATCTGCGACGCCGAAGCCAGGGCTCTGGCTTGGCGCACAATCCGATGGGATAGCTGCGGTGGTATCGTTGGAGCAACAGTATGTTCCTGAATATCTGAAGTTTACGATGGGTTCGAAGACGGAGGTTTGTGGTTGCAAGCGAAGTTCTGTTGGGTGTGCTCTTTGGTGCGCATTCTTGTCCTTTTTCACTTTGCGCCTTCCCCTCGTGTTCTAACAATTCCGTGGCTTCGTTATGCTACCGTCGCGCCCGGTATTCCATTCCATCAATATTCACTTCTTTACTTTCTTCTTTGTCCCATAGATTTTCTTTTCTCGTTTTAGGGTGTTGATGTTTTCCTATGGTGCCCGCATTTTCGAGTTTACTTCCCTTTGATCGAATTGATTAATATTCCCTATCACCCAGCGGCAATCCTCTAGGTTCCCTAACCGTCTGCTGCGACAACCACCCAAATACCCTGTCGGAGTCCTCGCCGACGGCCGCCCTGTACAAATTCGTTCCCTCCGCCGTGTCTCCGCCCCTTCCAGTCGTGCCCGCGCGCCGGCCCCCGCTATCAGCTGCTGCATATCCAACCTCGCGGCTTCCCATCGATTTCGACTCGGACTCGGGCGACGCGAACCTATGGGTCCGACCACCCCGCCGCGCCATCCTCGACGCACTTAACGCTGCGGAAACCGCCGCCCGGGAAAATGCCCTCGTGGACGCAAACGCCTGCATGCCCGCGCCTGCTGCTATGGACGCAAACGCATTTCATGCAGCTACCACCCGGGTCCACCGCGTTGGGCTCACGTCGCACCTTGGACAGCGCTTCCAGTGAAACGGAGACGGCGTCGAAATTGGCTCATCGGAGTCGATATTTACGCCTCCTCGGACTACCCGGCAATCTCGTCGCCGCCGCTGGAGAGGTTCGCCTCCGCGCGATATGCGAGCCGCGCGTTTCGGCGCTCGGGTGATATCTTGGCGCAGGGTGTGGGTGCGGGTACGGTCGCGGCATAACGTCTTTCGTGTCGTAGAGGGTCTGTTTCCCGATCGTTCATTCACTAATTACTGTACCTCTTAGCTTCCATGGATCCATCTCGGCGTTACGTTTGTTCTCGATACTTCGTTCTACGGCACATTCAATTCCAATGTAAATTTCGCCCATCTATTTCTTCTGTGGCATTCACGCAAGGTCTTGCAATAATACATCATCGGGTCCAGGTTCCGTGAACGATTCAAAGCTCAAGTTCAGGTAAAACAACACTGGACAGCACCAATGTTACGCCCCAACCTCAGCTCGTCTCGCGTTCATTTTCATTAACTCCTTCCCCACAGCTTCTTCGTTTCCCGGGAATAACGTCTCGGACGTGGTACATGGCGCACACCCACTTGTTCATTATCCTCCTGCGGGAGCCCGGGATCAACTCCCGGCGTCCGAATGTATTTGCAGGACGAAGGGTTTTTTTTTGTAGCCGTTATTTTTGGTGTTTTGCTGACTCGACTTATTTTCGTTTGCTTTAAACGGTGTACACTTCACTTCATGCCTTATAATCGAATACGTGTGATGAGGAAGGTAAGGGTGAGTTTCTACATTCTCGTACCTCACCGACTCACCCAGTTTGTCATCCGCCGCCGCAGTGTCTGGTGGGAAAAAACTACCGTCGTGCGACGCGAGGCAAAACTCCGGATCTAATAAATATATATTGACGCAGGTGCGTATCTTCTCCATCTTCCGCATTTCGAGTCCCTCCCCGCGCATTCATCGTTGCTTGGGGTATTTTTGTCTGTGCGGGAGCCGTACCTGATAGTTGTCGGTACGTTCCTCTTACCTGCTGAATTCAAAGCGCTCTAAATACTGTCTTGTAAGCGGGGTGAAAATGTCCGCACCGAAGGCTTGACTTGGCTCCAGGGCGTCAAACGTGCGCTGGATGAGAACGACCTTCTAGACTGACCCAGGTTCGCCCCCATTTCTTTCCAATCTCCGATTCCAAGATATGCGATGCATATTCTTCATAATCCGGCCCACTATATGCACGCCCTCCTGCTCTGCCTCTGCACTTGTACATGAACCCCATCGGTGAATTCGTATCTTAACACGAGTTTGATCGGCTCGCAGACCGCCAAACATATTCTCTCGTGCGTGTCAAGACTCATCTCAACCAAACGAAGTCTCCAGTTAACGTTTTCTTTTGGACTGAATTAATTCGCATAAAATCGCTCAAAACATGGCTAGGTTCAACTCCCGCGGTCCGAATATATTTGCACGCGAGTTTTTTCTTTGTTCCTAACTCGTTTTTGGTGTTTTACTCACACAGCCTGTTGTCGTTTTCCTCGGACCGCGTATCCGTCGCTGCTTGCCTCATAATCGAATGCGTGGGATCCGGAAGGCGACGGTAAGCTCATAGCTCATACCTCACCCACTCAATAAAAAATCTGACTATATGCACGCCCTCCTGCTCTGCGGTTCTCTATAGACCCCCATCGGTAAATTCGTATCTCATCTCTATATGCGTTCGATCGGCCCACAGACTCCCAAAGATGTTCTGCAGCTATTCTCCTGTGTCAAGACTCATCTCACTGGCCACCCGAAGGCTCCTGTTCACATTTTATATTGGACCTATCTATCTAAACCGAGAACCTGGGGCCAGTTCCCTTCTTTAAGGGGGATATTGCTTTGAAGAAACCAAATATTTGCATAGATCTGAATCATCTGATGAAATGTCATGAAACCTGAGATTTTTTCTGGATTTTGGCTAAAACAGGGTTGAACCTGACTTTTTGGCGGAACCTGGCTTTTTTGTTGATATGGGCGGTATCTAGGACTTTTTCCTCCAACAGGATTGAACCTGCATTTTTTCTAATCCTACCTCAATTTAAAATACTCTACCCTAACTGTAATTGCTCCAAGGCACCGGGCTAATTCCGCCTTCCCAATCGGGATCATGATGCGGGCGTAGCGATGTTTGTGCAAGCGTTGCGATATTGAATTACGGCGTTGTCCTTTCACCATCAACGACTGCGCCGTCTCGTCTGGCCGCTTTACGCTCTTCTATCGCGCTCGACATTATGCGGCTTTGACCAATCCATCGGTAAGCATCCTCAGCTTTCCCTCTCGCTCGCTTCAAGCTAATCCACAACTATGATTACATAGCTGACTTGTCCTCAATTCTGGTCGCCAGTTCTATCCCAGTCCTACCTAGTTCTCGGCTTTTCATCTCCTGCGCGTACCATCCTGTCTATCAATCCTCTCCATACCTCCTCCCCGCTCCCCATATCTATCACGACACGCCTGTCTTCGCGAATCCAACAACGATTGCATACACGCCTTGCTCGGTCTACACTTCTCTGCCAGGCGAGCTTTCGAGCACATGGATGACTCGCTTTGTGCAATAAGAATGCCTCCACTCCCACGGGCTCAAACGTTTGTCTGCGCACTTCCTCACGCTAGGCGTCCGCACGACGCCGCGGTTTCGGGGAGATGTTGGATCAAGTTTGGTACGTTTCACTTCATGCTGCTGTTAAGCCTCATTATATCATCTCGTCCTCGTCCTCGCCCTTCTTTTCTACGTTGTTTTGTTCGCGATTTGCCATCCCATTATTTCCTCCATTCGGTCCCTACATACCCAATAGTTCCTATTCTACTGCTACTGCTCTTACCTCCATACCTGGCTTTCTTTCGTCACCCTGACGCCCTCAGCCCTCAAATTTTTTTCCTGTTTCCGCTAACTGACGTCGTCGCAGACTGTTGCCCGTATTCGAAAGCCAAATACTCCCGCGCTGTGATCTTCGTATTGGGAGTACCATTCGCGCCTCCAAACGCTTGTCACACGCCTGCGGCGTCGTCCCCGGCACGTGCTTCGCTCTCCTCGGGCAGGACCATGCGCTCGAGTAAACTCAGATCCGTCCGCCCTCTCTCAAGACCACTGAGTCCCCCATGCCGCCACCCAGCGTGCGGTGCCCTCCTCGTGTCTTTCTATTTATACAAGATCACGCCCATCGGCGCCGCAGCCGAGCTGCAGGACATCGGCGGGCAACGGGGAGAAGCGGCCATGTAGGTGTTATCCTCCCGGATTGTCCGCGATCTTCTGATATGCGTGTTTCCTTCCATCCCTTTGCTTTCGTCTCGTCTGTTCCCTTTCTTTTGCTGACGTCGCGCACAGGCCGCCTGTTGCGCACTTTTTTTTTTCCCGACGGGTCGCCCTCCCGTCGCAGCAACGCTGCGTCCTCGCAGGCGCGATCGTGGGATAAGCGTAAGAGACTCGTGCGAATCATAGGGTTGGTGGCTAGTCACGAGGTGCGAAATCCAACGGTAGCGTACCGTCGTCAGTGCAGCAGCCTTCAGCTGCATGTCCTTCGAGATCTTCTCCGCCTCCACATCGACGAGTTCCCACTTATAGCCCTTCCGCTTCACAAGCTCATTCAGCGCATCCACGCGATTTGTGTGGCTCTCGGGCGTTAGCTTATGCTGGCCCACACTCTGCCGGCTGATGTCCGCAGGCATTGGACAGCGGTGTGGGTCGCCTTCCGCGCCCGGGCCGCCCTTGCTGAAAACGATATGCTCCGAGTTCTCTGCGGGCTCAAATCTTCGCCAGCAAAGCGCAGCACTGCACCACTCACGGGACTCCCACCGCCCAGCCACTGCGCGCATGCCAACCAGCTGACTCATCCGACGCATCGCTTCGAACGCTTCCGCCGCGATGCGCCGGCTATGGCTCCCCCAAAGCGCGCCCCGGAAGGAGGCGCTCCGATCTGTGAGGAGAAGGAGCGGGAAATGGAACGCACGGTCGCCTGAAGCGGTGATCTTGACGCGGTCCTTCGAATCATCTCCATCGATCATCAGCAACTTTGTCGCTGCTGTCGCCTCCACCCCGATGCTAACGTATGGCTCCGCCACCTTGCACGTCCCTCACCGCCGATCGCGCTCGAGAATGTCCGCGGGTTACTTGTGAGTCGCATCCAATTGGTTTCTTTTCGCTCAGTCCCCAATTATATCGAGCTGATTACATAGGTATTGAGCGACAAATACTGGCTGAACATGCGCATATTCGCTTTCACCTATGCCCCGATCGATCCTTCCTGACCGTCGCGATGATTATCTATGTATATGATTCCCATCGGTAGCCGAGGTATGTTTGAATTCTTCTCTTTTGTTAGCTCGAATAGTGGATCAGATAGAAACGCGCAAGTATATAACACTCTTTTTGCTCGTCCTGCATCACAGGCAGGTTAATAGCTGAATACGATTTGGGTCTTGAGCTTATTTGTCCATTTTTTACATTCACACAACACAGGTAACTACCAGCACTATTTAAACGCCGAAATTGGGTCATCCACGGATTGTCTCCAAAAGCATGTGCCTATCTTCTCTGTTTAGTTTAAATTTTGAACATCACAATAGTTCACCATCGCGGTCTGTGTCCTGGTCTCTGAATGAGTGTTTATGTAGTTGCTGACTGCCTGTGCAGCGCAATATATTGGGAGTGTAACATGACTACCCCACCACCTCAGATCGTGAGCTCAGCCACTCCAATTTCTGGGATTCTGGTGACCAGCTTTACTTCTCTTTTTTTAAACATAACCCAGCGCAAGCTTCCGAGCCCGCCCCCCGGGAAGCTTCAAATTCAGAGTGGATAGATACACCAAGTCCCCGACCACAAAATTTGCAAGCCTTCGTCTTTTACAGTCAACTCTGTCTTAACCCATCCCTTGGTGGGGCCCACGGGGTATGGGTTATTGTAGCCTATGGGTTTTGGCAGAGGACAACCTACCAAACGAGCAGTTTTTTTGCAGAGGAGGGCGCTGACAAGATAATCGCCAACCACGTACATAGAAGCTCTGATCAGATTCCCTGCTAGACTAATAAGGATCGGTGCACATAGACAGACGCCTTCTTGAACATCCTGTACCCCACGACTCCAAGACGTGGCTCACCGACATGGCCCCGCGCGACAAGCTCAAAGACTGGGTCCTCAGCCACAAAGTGACGCCGCCCCCGTCGTACCTCACCCAAGATGTTTGTTTCATTTATTTCTCTTCTTTCTTGGCACATCCCTCTCAATCCATCCCCAGGACTTCGACGTCCACAAGGCGGAGCTTCTGGAAGGCGGCCTCGCAGGCCCGCTGTGCTGGTACAAGCAGTACACCACCGCCATGGTTGCCGAGGACGACAAGTGTGCGTCCTCCTTCTATGTACACTATATCGACAAAAGAAATGTCACATGGTGTTTTCGGTCATTTCTGGGCCGAATCACTCCAAATAAAATGTAAGCATGAACATCTACCGATTCCATGACGGTATACATCTTTTAATCCATATGATTCCTACTTCGTTCCATCAGAATAAAATATTTAAGCGTTTTCCGAAAAATTGAGTCTGTGGAATCACAGTGAACACAAAAATGGTATATACTATCTGAAAGTACTCGAAAAACGGATCTCATCCATATATTGGTCGACCTACATCCATAGAGTTCTAAGCTCAGGGCGTGACGTCCAAGTTGGCCATTTTTCGCATTTTGGGGCCATTTTGCGCTAAAGTGACCAACTTGCAAAAGGTATTGTGAGCCCAGAACTCTATGGATGTAGGTCGACCAATATATGGATGAGATCCATTTTTCAATTACTTTCAGGTAGTATATACCATTTTTGTGTTCACTGTGATTCCACGGACTCGATTTTTAAGAAAACACTCAAATATTTTATTCTGACAGAATGAAGTAGGAATTATATGGATTAAAAGATGCATGCCATCATGGAATCGGTAAATGTTCATGCCTACATTCTATTTGGAGTGATTTGGCCCAGAAATGACCGAAAACACTATGTGACATTTCTTTTGTCGATATAGTGTAGCACATCAACTATGTCTCTATGTGTATATCACCGTTCCTGTGCTGACGGCCGCCTCTCCTCCATTCCCTAGTGGTCCCGAAGGAAAACTACATCATCAAGCAGCCCGTTTTCTTCGCCGCCACCCTCAACGACTACATCTGCCGCCCGGAGTGGGGGCTTCTCACCCTCAAGCCTTGGTGCCCAAACCTCACAGTCAAGGAGTATCACACGGATCATGTATGTCTTCGCACCCACCCTTCCTTCTAAAGCTCTCTAATGTTGCTGGTGCGCACGGACGTCAAAGTGGGTTCAGCTTGCCGCCCCGGAGCGGCTCAACAAGAATCTCTTGGAGTGGATCGAAGGTCAGTGAGAAGCCACCATAAATTATGCTCGGGGGGGCGTAAAACAGATTTAAATGTACAAAAGACCCGAATGAATGACGCCAAATGAATTACAAGCCTGCCACATCGACTGACCTCGCCCCTTCTTCCCATTCCCAAGCGCCCGAATAGCGAGATCTAGCGGGACAACTTCTAGCGCGCTCAGCCCTTTCCGCCCCCAAGTTCCTCCGCGCTCCCCACCAACACGCGCTGCAACGTCTCCTGCAGCTGCACCGGCGCCCATGTTGAGGGTTTCCAAATTGTCGAATCCGCGGTCCACGAATGGCTCGCGGTGCTTTGAAAAGTCGAGCCCCATGACGTCTTTGAGGAACATTTTGGTGTCGGCTGTTTTGTCTGTAGTGCCCACAAAAACAGATCCACTCGATGCTGTCTCCACACCCCAGCTTATCCCCGCCATTGGGATTTCCCTCCCATGTTCATACACCGATCTAGAAATTTCGATTGGGTGTGGTGTACGGCGCACGGCCGTGAAATCTGGCACTTTGCGGTGTTTGCAGCAGGCCGGGGTTCGACTCCCGCACCCGAATTCTATTTTTGCTCGCGTATGCGCATAACTATTTCTTTGAACCAACAGACGCCCTCTCGCGCGAAGTACGTGTCAGATTTCTACTGCATCTAATCCTCCTGCGTCCATCCGTTCATCCATGGATCCAGATACTCCATTCGTGTGTATGGAGGATAATCAAGACCGAAGCATGAGTCAGCCAGCCAATTTGAAAAGTCATTGTAATGCATTCCATCGACAGGTATTTCAATCAGGTGTCGTGCATGGTGCACAGCTGCGCGGAATTTTCCTGGAAGCACTAGTGTGCTTGCAGCAGATCGGGGTTCGACTCCCCGCACCCGAACTTCTCAACTCCTTGTCTCTTTTTCTCCCCTCGCTTCCTCTCTGTCTCGCAGATTATGCTCAACGTTCACCCCCCTGAATTCTGTGGGGATTTAGACGACTCATTCCGACTCAACTGAATCAAATCTATTCAGTCCCAGCTGTTCCGGTTCCCATTCTCCTGGACTATGGCCCGGAGGGCGGAAACGTAGGCAGTGAAGTCAACAGTCATTTGAATGTGTTTCAGTTAATCCATCCAACAAGGTATTCCCATCAGTCGTGGTGCGCGGTGCACAGCTGCGTGGAAGAAATGGGGAAAACCTCTATGCTCGCAGCAGTCCAGGGTTCGACTCCCTGCACCTGCCGGCTATGCTATGCATTTTTTCCCCTTCCATTCGTCTTCCCTCCCTTTGTCTCGCTGTGTTCGTGGTATCACTGCTCCTGGAGTACCCTTGGAAGGAGTATGACGTTGGGTAGGATACAAAGGTAATGACTCCCCTTTCTCTCTTTTTTTTAAGGTTTGTCAAGACTTCCGAGGTCGTGGTGGGATTTAAATAAGTCTCTCTATGGAACCTGGTCTTTCGCTCGCAATGTAGGAGCGTTAACAATCCCCCGTTTTACTCGGGCCACAGCTCTTTTCTTGTTTGTGAACTACATCGATGACTGCGGCAGATCTAGATTCGATTGCCAGTGCCCCAATCGGTTCTTGGCCTTCACTTTGGTGTTATCCGGTTGATCAAGGCGTGGTTGTGCGTTGTCACATTCGATTTGTACTATGGATACCTTGGGTGAACGTGATTCATGCATCGAGACTGGCGTCTAAGCTGCGGGCCTTCAATTCTTTTAACTGAACTACTCTCATGTCCTCGCAATCGGGGGCGAGGATACCATCAGTTCTTTTCATCTCAATGTACACCACACCCAAGCTCAATCTTCAGCTCGGGTGTGGTGCACGGTGCACGGCTGCCCAGATTAATGGGAAATGAACGCGACTAATTGCTTGACTGGCAGCAAGCCGGGGTTCGACTCCCCGCGCCCTAATGTTGTCGTGGGCTGTTTATTCTTTGTTTTTGGGTCGATTTTTGGCGGGATTTCGATATTCCAGCAAGCTCACCACCGCCCTCTTGCCACGCATTTCCCGACATGGAAAGGTTTGAGTATGTACGTCGATTCAGAACACACTAAACGGGCGCTTTGCAGACTCATTCACGTGCGCAGCCGGCTAGGCTTCGAATCTCAGCAGTGTATTATCTTCTCCTTTTTTGCCCAGGGCTGACACAAATTGAATAGGGACCACACTCGCGGCACATGACAACGAAAAATGTTGCGCCCGCGGGTTAAATTTTGAGCGGCTTCGGGAAAATGAATGATATCACCGGGATCTCGTCACCTCATGCAAGAGCAGCACCAAAAGAGGTTCCAGGATGATCAAGGTGGGTGAAAGAAGGTCGTGGCAGGAAAACAAAGGAACAATCTGATCGGGCACCTCGGCCTTGATCTGGATGTCGGCAATGAGTGGCACACAATCTCTCTTGGCTCTTACGTTCATCTCGCCACCTCTCGCACGCACAAACATCTAGCTGGACTCTCTTACGGTAACCATGAAGAGCCTGCTCAGCTCAACCTCACGAGGTTCTTCTCAAGACCTTGGTGAGCAGCAATCTTCTCAAGACCTCGCAGATGAACGTAACCCGTCGCAGCCACTCGTGTTGGAGAGCTTTGTTTTCTAGCTGCATGTATGGTACAATGACGATTCGCGCACGAGGATGTATATGCCGTGATGCGAGATAGTTCTGGATTGTCATGAAGGAGACGCAATGAACTGTGCGAAGCGAGAGTGAGTAAACACTGTGGAATTTTGAATTGAAAGATGGGAGGCAGATGGGATGTGTCGAAATCATAAAGGAGTCGGTTGAAATCGAGACGAGAAACCAAAAAAGACGGTGGGAGCAGAAGTGGAGTCGGGATGGTGGAAGGAAGGGTAAATGAAAATGAAATCGGGAACGCACTTGGAACGCACGCAGTGGTATGTGATCATCGCCAACGCTGATCAAGCCCTAGGAATGTGGGAGTGTGATGGGTGAATGGATGGATTAACTGATAGACTGGGCAAGGATCCGTCTATGGGACAATAGGAACTGGAAAGAGGGCCGACACAGCGGTCGAAGCTGCGGAGGGGTGGCGGCAGGGAAGATGAAAGAGGAGGGCCATGGGAGGAGCGGGACAGCGAGAACTAAGATGCGCGTCCCTTGACTGGTAAAGAGGACTTCGGGAGTTGAGTACAACGTCGAAAATGGCGAATGTTTGCAGAAGAAAGAGGCGGCGTGGCTGTGTCGACCACCGGATCAATCTCAACGTCTTTTGCAGCCGGCCTTTGTTTTCGCCCACCACGACAATCATCGACGCCTTCGCCGCCACATCCGGTGTACCGACATATTCCTCCCAGAATTCCTCCCATCCACCCGTTCAGGCCCCCGACCTGCCCATCCCTGGCCCTGCCCTGTGGCCCGTGTATCTCAGCTTTACCTAGCGCTGACTCCGGGCATTCTTCACTGCGTTGTCCTCACACCTCTGGCTCTGTCCTATACTCGTCAATCCTCTCTCCCCACGCCAACTCCGGGTGTTACTATCAAGATCTCGATATGCTGTCCACGCCCACCTGCCAACCTCACTTTTTTCTCCCGCGCACGAGCGCGCAAAAGATGATTGCCTCACGTTCCCCACACCGTCCGTGAATCGGATTCAGGTGCGTGCCCCACTGTTTCTAGTCCCCGGTCGTGTCTTCACTCCCATGTATCTTGTCCTCGTGCCCTGTACCTCCACCGCGAGACTAATGCACGGCGTCCGTTCACATCACTCCCTCAACTCTGTTCTTCCCTGATCACGCACCCTACCCCCCTCAAGATCATCGCCCTCGCTCTCCGCGTTTCACCATCCCGCCGCCGGCATACACGAGGGATCCCGGAGAAAATGCACATTCTCGAGCATATGCTTCGCGCCTTGAAGCGGAATACTGATCCACCACCATAAGTATCCCTTTACCGTCCAATTTCATTGGCCTGGAAAACCTTCTCGATAGGCTCCGTGGCCCAGGCTCGAGTCGAACGCGCATCTCCTGCGGTGTTAATGTAGTTCAAAACCACATAACTGAGTGCAGGTGCGGGCCATCCCACACGGCCCTACTCTGCTCTTTTGAATCCTAATCAGTGCAGGAGCTCCTGTGAGCTGTTCGACGGAATTCAAGTTGTAGACGAACCAGGACTGAGAAGCGGTACGCCGGTAATTACAACTAGGATCAAGTGCAACCTCGGCTCCGCGCCGCATTCATTTTGCTTTTTCGCTTTTTCGCTTCTTCCTTTCAATGGAGAGCAAAATGATGAGATGGGAATTTTGAGGGCCATTACAACAGATGTCAGAAATTTGGGTGATCTGGGGGCTATATTTAGGGTGCAATTCAACTTCAACTTGACACCTGTCACGGTTTTGTGAGGTTCCGAATTCAAAACACCGGATCTTCATTTGAGCGATCTTACACTACAGTTCCTAGACTTCTCCATCACCCCGTAGCCGAGCTCACGGCCGCAACCTTTCGATCCGCCGTGGTAGAACTGAAGGGATAATAGAGCAGTGGTTAGGGAAGAAAGAGGACCTCTCGGACTCGATTGCGAAAACAGGTGGTTGAAATCTATCCCCGATCTCCGCGTGAATCATTGCCCTTGATTGGGCCGCCAATCCTGTCGGTGAATTTTCCATTCCGTGTAATGCCACCTACCTACCTATCTGCCTGAAACTGATGGTCATCGGGGTCTTTCGCCACTGTCTTGAAGGATAAGTATCGCCTCAGAACAGTATATATTATGAGATCTTCGTCCTCCATCTGCAGGAGAACTGCCCACTTCATGGACCCCGCCGTGTCTTTTAATCTTAATGTCACTCTCGGTGCGCACAGAATGGTGTTTGTTCGTTGGTTAATCCGTTTTCAAATTTTAGGCGCCTACCAGATTGGTATCCTGCTCTCGTATGTACTCTTTGGGGTGACGACAACCCAAATGTATATATACTACACACGCTTTCCAAACGACCCCCTCAAACTCAAGAGTTTGGTGTGTCAATGCTGAGTCCAGAGAACATGTCACTGACTTTCTTGCCGCAGGTTGCCTTTGTTTGGTCGGTCCATGCGTTAATGATATGTCTACTAAGGCTCATTTGTAAACAGGGCATGTGAGTTCGCCCACGCGCTGTGCATCGGACACAACCTCTATGTGTGGACGATATCCAGTTACGGGCACCCGGAACGCGTCCTTGGCCGCGCCCCCGACTCTTTCGGTGTGTCTATCTTCCTCTCCGGCGTCATCGCAGTATGCGGTGTGTGCATTCGTTCTGCCCATGTCGCCTCGCTCACGCACCCCAGTGCCAGCCTTCTTCTCGTTCCGAATCTATACCCTTTCTAAACAATTGTACATCCCTGTCCTCACCTGGACTATGGTGTTCTTGCGCCTTCTGGGGACCACTGTATTATTTGTAGCGACTTTTCAAATGAAGTCGCTCCTGGCCAGCATTGCACAATGGGAGTGGCTCACCACCGCTACCTTGAGCGTTGGCATGGCAAACGATTTGACGATTGCCGCTTCATTGGTGCTCATCCTCCACAAACAGCGTCACAATGGGCTCAAGAGGTATGATTCTTAAATGCTTACACGCATGGATATGGCTCATCCTACCTCGGATGCCACGCAGGACCGCAGTACTGGTGGATAAGCTGATTTTGTGGACCTTAGGTTTGTCAATAGATTCACTCTACGTCTTCTTTCCACTCACAATTCATCGACAGAGACTGGAATGTTGACCAGGTAGTTTTCCCTTCTCCTCGCACCCCACCCCACATAACTATCTTAGTGTGACGAGTGTTGTCGAACTGGCCTGTGTATGCCCCATTCATCCTTGTTCGATGATTCAGTCCTCAATCTTTATTTCAGTATGTCACAATGAAAGATAACTGTATGCGTCCCTACGGCAGAAGCGAACATCCATGTTAACATTATCTGTAGTCCTCTGGATGGCTATTTTCGTTGTTCTTCCACGCAGTGAGCACGTCTTCCGAGGCATATTCCACTCTCTTTTAACGACCCTAAAGCATATTCAAACTCGTTCTTAGCGAGGTAAGTTGACCACAGGGAAACTACGGTTTGATGTTGAACTCTATACGCAGTCTGAACTCCAGGGCGACGCTCCGCGCAATGGACGAGCTTTCTTTGTCGATTTCGCTGCGACATTCGACGACGCCGGCGGTGAGTTCTATGTCGAACTTGCATACCTTTGTTCACGAGGGTCATCCAGATTGAGTTACCCACCCATAATGCCCAAATCACAAGAGAAAGCAAAGTCACAGACGAGGCTTTTCCTCGGCCCCGCACTTCAAATGGTGCTAGCAGTTCGAGCAAAGATCTTGCAGACACCGTTGTGTAAGCTATGTTGAAATTATTAGTTTTGCCATGCATGATGTCCACCTCGCACCTGATATCTGAGGCGTCCGAGTTCTTCGCATTCAGCACTGATCAGGGAAAACCTCCCCTGTAAAATTATGATATTTTTCAATAACATTTTTCATGGTTGCCAAAATCTTCAAAAATTTGGCAGATTTTGCGAACTTTTCAACGAATTCTGCCAAAAGTGTTGTGAATATTGGACATTTTGTAGAACCCCAATAAAATTTTGGCCATTTCATGCCGAGTCTTCCGGAAATTTTCCAGCCATTCCTTGTCCCTCAGAACCAGACCTATTGATGAGTCGATAGTGACTGAGGGTTATCCAGTGCCCACCCTAAACACTTTCGTAAACTACGTGAGCATGAAGCATGGTTGGTTTTGATGCTGTTATAACGACACGTCAACACCTTGTTTCATACCACTCAAATGCAATCTCATTAATTAATGTTGGCATCTTCATAGCCTATATAGTTGCCACCCCATTCTGTACCACAGAACGGTGGCTATGTTGTACCATAGCCACCGTGGCTATACTGTGCCACAGCCACCGCTCCATGGTATGGAACAGAGGGGCAACTATATAGGCGTAAGGCCGTTTTTGAAGGCACACAGGTTAGTTGGAGCAAGGAGATTTTGACGCAGCACCGACATTTGACGCATGCAGCGTCAGTCTGCATCAGTGGTTGAACTTACCTTTGCCGCCATCCTTGAGGTCTGATATACCGGGGGCATCTAGATGGGTACGTCAGAATGAGGGATTTGTTGTAGGTGACAGTGTCAAATCCGACAAAATTCTCGCCTAATGCAATCAATACATTTAATTATTATATCGTTTACAGCAATAAAATACCCAGGTAGTACGGGTCTAGCACTGTGCGGGTGGGGGGAGGTCACTCCACAATGGTGCTGTCCAGTTTTTAGACTGAACGGCACGCTACGCTACCCATAGTGATAAAATCGGAGAAGTTCCATATATGGTCATTTTCGTGGGAACACGGGGTGCACTGGTCCAGCACTTCATGGGTGAGGAGGAGGTACCTCCGCGACGGTGCTGTCCAAGTTTCAGACCTAACGGCACACTGCTGAGTCTGCCGAATATATTTAGAGTCCCCCCCCCCATTTTAATATGCAAAAAGGTAAAAATAACTGGGCAGCGGGCGGGAAAAGCGCGAGGCGGGAATGGCGGGCCGGCAGGCGTAGCGGGTGCAGCAGGCGTGAAATGGGCGGGGGAAAGCCAGCGGACAGTGCAACAGGGCAAATTCAAAAATAAAGGGCGGGCAGCGGGCAAGCAAGCGCGGGAAGGCGCCGGACCGGAGAGGGCGGGCAGTGGGTGCGGTGGGCGCAAAACCGGTCAGAGCAGCGAGTGGGAGGTTGCAGCACAGTGTGTGGGTCGTTTCTGCATGGCGGCAAGTGGACGGGAGGGGAGGAAGGAACCAGAAGGGTGCGGGAACCAGGAGAGGCAGCGTGGTAATGGAGAAGAAGCCGAGAGCCGTGCGATCATAACACTATCAAATACAGGCGCTTTTGAGGCGCTCTCTCAATGCAAGGATCTCAACGGAGAGCCCTGGTGGGATAGGGCCCCGCCCAAGCTCAGCAGACCTTCAAGGTACGTTTGTATATTGCCTGGTCATCATATGTACCCTTAATAACCTAGCAGGAAGGTGTACGAAAGGGAAGGAGCGCCGTACATTTTGGGTGGGCGGTCAGCACCGCCACGCGCCTTTTCGTGCACGGACCATTGCGCCAGACAACGCCGCCGCCCGATAGCCTGCCTGATGTGGTCGCAGGTGCGTATTCCTACGATATATATAAAGGGTCATCTCTGATCAGAGGCGTTTATATATAAAAGGCCACCTCTAATTCACAACCATTTTATATAGTAAATTGCCGTATACGCCTGTCCTTGCCGCCGGGCCATCACCGCTCCTGCACTCTCACCCAACCCAATCCCCGTGATGCGATGCCGCCAGATTGAGATCGAACACTGCTTCGAACTCGTCGTGTCCGGCCTCTCTGAGGGAGAAGGTGTGCAGTCGTCGCTGTGCCGCTGGCTTACTCGCAATTTCCGGATGCTGCGACTACGGAGTCCTTCTTCGTGGACGCCCGCGTTGACAGCCACGAGCGGGATTGCCTGGTGTTCTACATGTCTGATTGGGCCTCGACTACACGTGTCCTAGCGGCCGGCAAAAGCTCGTGTCTCAGTTCGGAGGCGACTCCCCCTCTATCCACCGCCCTCAGCTTCTACTGGCCTTAACAACAACGGCGTGTGGCGACCCAAATCGCTGTCCCAGACGTTCCAGGATGGCGCTAGCTCTGTCAATAATGCGCTCGCATCCCTTCGCGCCGAGGTACACGAGCTAAAGCGCGAGACCCACGCCCAGTTCGAGTCGAACCAGCTCGCGATCTCCGCAGTCTCGAAGTCGGTCTCGACGCTCCACTCCACGGTCGACTCGCTCCACACTCGCCTATCCAATCATGCTTCCGCTTTCCTAATTCAATCGGCGGAACAGGCGACTCGTGCTCAACTCGTGCAGGTGCAGATGATCATGGCGCAGCACCAGAACACGATGAGGTTTGGGGATGCAGATCATTATGACGAGGCGAAAGCTGAGTATAATCGTTTATACGAGGAACAAAAGACGCTGATGAAAAACCTGTCAAGGAGTGCTGGCCAAGCTATTGCAATGCTGGGTGGTACTCTCGGCTCGTCGATCGCACCTCCCGTCACTCCTCCTGGGATCGAGATCCGTTCTCGCTCGTCTTCGCCGTCGCCCGAAAGCACACACAAAAAGCGCAAGTCGTCTAACAGGCCGGACGATGACTCGCTGATGACGGAGAAACCTGCCACTTCCGTGCGCGTTTCCCTTCCTCTGAATTTCCCTGTTCTAATCGCGACTCGGGATACCTCTTCAGTCAAATCCATGAAGTGCGCTGATACGACGCAGGCTTCTTCGCGTGTCTCTCCCGGACGGGGTTTTCATGGTGTTTTGAGCTTTGCAGGTGTTGATGTGTCGCCGAGATGTGATGAACGAGTGCTACCGAGTCGCAAAAAATCTGTTTATTCTTTAGATACGCAATACGAATCCCCTCCCCTCCTCCTTCTTATCTTGATTCTCCTCTCCGTCGCAAACTTCGCCCTCGCTGCTGGCCCTCGAGCAAACTCCGGCTTCTCATCATACGCTCTCAACATGAATGGACTTGGAGGACCGGGGAAGATCAGTCATGTCAATTCGGTGATTTCTCAAAGAAATCCGCATTCCTTCGTGATCACCGAGACGAAGACCAACGAGAAGCTGAGTTCCAAGTTACCTCGTGAATATAATATCTTCGAGGAAGACGCCATTCCTCTGTCCCATGCAAAGGGGCACAAGTGGGGTGTCGCAGTCGGGATCCGCAAAGATGTGCAGATATCCCAGCGCGTTCAAATCACCAAGGCGTCCCTGAAGGGGAGAGTCCTTGCGATTGACGTGATTTTGCCTACCGACTCCGGTCGTGGGTTTGTGCATAGGGTGATTGGTGTCTATGCGCCGTGGGACCCGGGGATAAACAATGTGGACCCAAATGCCCGCGATTTCTGGGGAGACCTTACCATTTTCTGCAATGAGACTCTGACGTCGTGGTCAATCTCGGGAGATCTCAATGCCACGGTAACGTCCTCAGAGCGAGCAGCTGACAAGAGTGACGCGCGCGTACAATTTCTTCGCTTCTTGAAGGAGGCCAAAGCACATGACCTGTGGTCAGATATACCTGACCGCAACAGGCAGACGTGCTGGACCAGCAAGGCCCGTGGATCGGGAGGCGGAGGAAATATCATTGACCGCATTGTGTCTTCGAAGTCGCAACTTATCGACTCCGAAATCGGCGTCGCTGACAGATACACTGATTTCGTGCCCTCAACAGACCACCGTGCCGTCGTTGGGAAGCTGATCTACGCACCTCCTTCCAGCTCATATGGAAATTACATGGTCTTCCCGGAGGCTGCCCAAGTCTTCAATCAGCCGCGTATTAAATACCCGTTCAAATCCGAAAAGCACCTCTTCGAGGTTTTCAAGAACGCGGTGGACGAAAGGATCAAAGCTGAGGCTGTACACCTTTCCCCGGTTACTGATGATTTTTCTTTCACCAAAAGGTACGACGCACTATCAAAAATTATCCTCCCCTGCGCAGAGGAAATTTTTGGACGGACCTCGCGATACAAGAAGAGTCATTTGGTGACCTCTCCCAAAATCCAGGCCATGGTAGCATCCATGAGATCGGTGGGTGGCGCCATCCGTCACGTCAAAAGTGGATTCAAGACGGCTATCGCGTTCAAGTCTTTGAATGCACTGAAGCACTACGAAGCTGAGTACTGTCAGACATCTATCTCTGCTTCGGCGAATTTTTGCGAGTACTTGGTGTCCGTGCGACGTCAACTGCACAAGGACCTGTATGCGGAGAAGATGGCGGAAATTTTCTCTCGGGCAAAGCTGCAGGATCGTAATCGAATGATTGCAGCTCTGCGTGGCGGTTCAACGAAAAAACTGGTTGCGGCTGGGTATTTTGTTCCCCTACCCACGTCCATCAGTGCTTGTGACGACCCAGACAAGCTGCTTTCGGATCCGGAGGAGGTTATGGAGGAGACTCGACAGTATTTTTCTAAACTGTATGGGCGTCTTCCTCCCGTTACGGTCCCGAAGCCGTGGATGGAAACACCATCGGTTGTCGCTGTTAGAGATCGGACCCTTTCATTTGGCCGAGGCCCGCATCTATCCTCCAATTCCGTGCGCTTTTACGGAGAGGAAACCAGAAACCTTCTCCCGGGCCAGACTGCTGGGAGAAGTGGCTCGTCAAAGCATTGTCTGACTTCGCACTCACCCTGGTTCTAGACCTGCACAATTACATGGTCATGAACTCTCGCTTTCCTGGGACGTAAAAGAAATGTGGATCACCATGTTCCATAAACGTGGTCTCTTGACGGATCTAACAAATTGGAGAGGTCTCTTTCTCTCCAATTTCCTGGCGAATTCTCCAATTTCATGGCTGACGACAGAACAGCCTATTCTTCGAGAATGGGAATTGTTCCTGAGACGCAGGTTGCGGTACAACAAGGTGTTCAAACTCGGGACCTCATGAGCTTCTTGGCCGCCATCCAGACTTGGTCCGAACGACACAAACAAACAGTATACGCGCTCAAGCGGGATCAGATGAAAGGCTTCGATTATCTGGCCCCAGAGGGATTCTACGATGCAGTGCGGGCGTACGGGCTACCCCAATCGATAATAGATCTGGACCGAGCAGCTCAGGAGGACGCCAAGTGTCGAATTCGGACCTACTATGGGCCTACATCTCCAATCGTCGTCAGTGGGGTTACAAAGCAAGGCGGGCCGGCATCGCCATTGAAGGCAATATACCGACCAGCCTCGGTCATCGCTACCTAGATGACATCGCGGCTCAGGACGTCGACAGCCTGGTGATTACGACCTCGAATGCGCTCAGAGCTGACCCACATCGGCGAGACGACACATTACAGGTCAGGGTCTCGATGGCCGAGGCCACGACGACTCCTTCCTCTTTGCGAAGTCCCTCCGTGCCTCCCAGAAATTCTGTCTGCATATGGAGCGCTTTCAGTTTGCATATGGCTGGCTCACACAGTGGCGGAAAACCTTCGCATACATACTGAATGACAAGGACCCGAACCCGCCGATCGACTATCCTTCCCGTCGGTTACAATCGAGCCAGGCGTCGACCCGTGGATAGTGAAGCACTATGAAGTTCCCGTCATTCGTACCGGCCTTGATTTCTGAACGCGAAAGTTGATGGCCCAGGCGTGCGCTTTCCGAGCTCAAAGATATCATTGATGCGTTTACATTCCCCAGGCTGACCGGGAGACTCCCGATAACGCTTCTGCGCAAGATGGTTGCTCAAAATATAGTGTCGAGATGTCGCGCATTACTGTCCCTTCAACCGATCAACAGGCTGACGCAGAGGCGCTCGATGTCTGCATCTCAACGAAGATACACGGAATTTTAGGCATGCCATTCTCACCTAGTTCTAAGATTCTGACGCTCCCAGTCTCCCTCCATGGACTCGGATTCCCGTCCATCGCTCGAATTAATGCCGGGATAGCCGTCGATGGCTAGCTCGTGACCTCAACCACCACATAGCGGCGTACCGGACCATGGCGAGAATCACACTCGCAGAATGGACATGCGACATTAACGGTGTGTCTATCCACTGGACGGTGACGGGCTTCTGAAGGGTTTTACACACGATTATAAGAAAATTCCCGCAGCATGGATTACGGCGCAGGCCGTGATGTCTTCGATGGACGGTCGAATGACGGACCAGCACGACCTATTGATCGGTGCCGTCTCAATTTCTCATGTTGTCGCACTGTGCAATCATCATAACCCCGGCAGAGCTGATAATCCGGACGGTAACACGTTACGGACAATGCGGGCCAAGAATATTCGCACATTGGCGGATCTAGGCTACTGGCGAAACGGTGACACCGGTGGGCTAATTTTTGAAGTAGATTGGTCTGCGCGAAGACGTGGAAAGTGGACGCCGGTCCAGAAGACCAATTGGCTCAAGGTTGTCAGCACCTTACAATCAATGTGCGCAGCGTGGCTCTTCGACGGGCCACAGGACCTGCTAGCATCGCGCGAGGACCGGCGACATTGGGCTGAAGAGAGGATCCGTGTGCTGGTCCCTGCCAGCGCCCTACAGCCGTCCCCGACGGCGCGCGGACTTCAGGTGTGGGGAACAGACGGTTCTATGATCCCTGCTTCCGCGTCGCTGTGCGAGAGCCGCCGTGTGACTGCTGCCGTCACCGGACCCACTACGCTTGTTGTCCAGCTCAACGGCCTTAATCTATCCATCCTTCACGGAGAACTGATGGGCCATATTTTAGCTCTCGTGCTCAGGAGCAACGCCGACCCAACCGTCATCCCTACTTTGTACTCCGATCACCAGAACTCGGTGGACCTCATAGAAGACATTCAAACTCGCGTTAGCCAAGACTCCAGACTGCGGGGCATGAACGGAAGATCATATTACCGTTGGATCCTCGCCTTGGCTCGAGAACGACGTGTCAACATGCTGTACACCCGATGACATTCCGCTGAGTTGTCACTTCCCTCTCAATTAAATAGAGAGGCTGATCATTATGCCTCTGGATCACAACGATTTCCCGAGCTTGTCCCTATCGCACCCACGCCAACATTCACCATGGACGCATACACGCTGTACACCAAAGCGGATGGATGGGTCGAGTCAAATGCGCGAAATTTCATCGATTTCTTCTTAGCGAAGGAGGCCGCAGAGAAGCTCGCACATGGAAACAAGTTGCGAATGTTGACCTCCATCCACGACAATATGCCTCCCCCCGATTATCCCTACACGAGGGCGCTTTCCGCACATTCCGCCGTCATACAGCTCTACGCGCGATCGGGACAACTTCCGACGGCAGAGGTTTTGGAATCCAGATCCAAACTACCTTCCTGCATGTGTAGACTGGGCTGTGACGCGGTGGAAAGCGTCCACCACATCTTTGTGGATTGCGCGGAATTTGCGGGGAGAAGAAGTCTCCTTGCGGACGGAGCGGAAATTAGTTGAGGCGGGCATACTGAGAGAGGAGGACCAGCGCGCGATTTTCAACGCAGCTAAGTCCCTTTTTGTTGACGACGCCGCCATTTGGCCCCTGAAAATCTCACAGTACTACCTGGGACGGATCCCACGCATTGGTGACCACATTACACGCGAAATGGTCCCGGACACCGTGAAGAGACATAAATTGGCAAGCCATCTATCAGCAGATTGGCACACGAGCGCAATTCGCTTGGCGGGAAGGATTTTTGGGAGCATCCAGCGGACAATGGCAGCGCGCGCATCATCGTGAACACCCATTCATTCAACCACCACATCATTATCGTTTCGCTTTTCCTCTTGCCGCCGCTCAAGCGGCATTCATGATCACGACTATCACGACTCTTACGATATTTTCCTATCCCATTTGGGTTCGTCGAGGTATCCGTACCTAAGCATTTTCTGCGTAGACGAATATCACATTGTTAATTGTAAAT
>JARJLF010002148.1:0-48746 GCA_029378395.1 Mycena leptocephala
CTCATCATCCTTCTCGACTACGCGATCCACCGCGTGTTGACGAAGGCGCTCGGAATATTGCAGGAGGGAGGCGATCTTGCCCCTCAATATCACCCGAAGGAGTTGATTATCGTCGCCTTCGAACCGTAAACAGAGTCCGCTCGCATAACGACCTGCAGCCAAGCTACGCGCGGCGTCGGGATGCGTTTGGCCTCTGCCAGGTCATGATGGCGATCACATAGTCGGACAAGCGACCCTATGGACGCACAGATGTTAAAAGATTGTTTCGGACCAGGGGCCCGAGACTCACTGCCATCTCCAAATAATCGCGAACGCGCTGACGCATCACGCGCTTTTCCCCCTTCGTCTTGGTCTCTGGAGACCAAGTAAAATCCTCGCAAATGCGAAGGAAGAACTGGTAAAGAGGCTCGAGGATTTCCCGGCTGACTCGCGCCATGAAAGGATGATGGGCGAAGTCCACCATTTGCCCGACGGTGGGGAAGTCGCAATTGAGGAACTCGTTGCGGACGCGGACACCGGTTTTGGGTGCAGAGGGAGGCATGCAATTCAGAGGACGAAACTTCAAGGGTTACCCTTAGGCCAACACTCAAGATGCCTTATATACCGGCGACCGGACGCCACGAGCGATCAAGGCTGAACTACCCGGCTACCATATACGGACTCCCTCGCCTATCACATCAGATATCTCTTCCCGATTTGGCCACTTCTACGATCGTTGTTCTAAATATGGACTAACGATCAAAAAGCAGCGCACGGACGGAACGTACGGACGCACCAGGAAGAAAATATCGCCTCATTCCTCCGGAACCAGATCGATCTCGTAGAACAGCTCCCGCAATTGGCCGTTCTGGTGGAACTGCGGGTACTCGGTGTCCGTATGATCCTGGCGAGCGGCGGCCATCGCCGTAGCACGAAATTCCTGCAGAATAGGCGAGCAAATCAAGAGGGCCTGTCAGTCCCGACCCTCCGCGTCGCACAGACGGCCCAGAAGGACCATAATAATTGACATCATGTTCGCGGCACAACCAGGGATGCAGTAATTTTCGAGGCTGAGGCCGGGGGTATCCTGGAGGAGGAGAGGCAACGATGGGGCGTTATCGACGAGCCCACGGTACACGCGCACGCGGGACAAGAAACGCTGCCAAGAAAATATCAATCAGAATTATGAAGCGAGGAAGATCTATGCACAAGTTATGCCAGAACATATGAAATTAACGCACAACGGTACCCGCGAGGCGCAGAGCAAGGAGGCGGAGTTCTTCCTTTTTGGAAGGAGGAATATCGGCGGGAGGTCCCTGAAGTCCGCCCTCGCCTACGGCGCATCGTTGCAGAAAATATACTGCGGGACGGACCCGAGACTGGAGGAAGACGTTGATGGAAGTATCGGGTTCCCAATGCGGATCCGATAATTCCTCCACGGAGAGGAGGAGCCTTTCCAGATAATGGCGGTAATTCGCGAGCCACGCCCGTGGGGGCATAATTTGCAAGGACGAAAAGGGAGGCGATCGGGGTGGCTGCAGAGACCCCCATTTATGGACGACGGAAGAAAATCAACCATCAGCTCAGATCAAAACGAATTTCACCCCTTACGACTGGTCGCACCCAGCGCCCGCTCCCTTATTATGGGCGAAGGAAGCAGGAGAAACATTCGTAGGAAATCGAGGGCCAGATCGAAACGGACTTCGTCCCTTGTGGTCGTTCGTACCCGTCGTACGCTCCCTTATTTCGCTTGCCCCTCGCCAGAAACACCTTCCCGGACTCCTTGTGAGGCGATAGACACCAGACACGATATAATTGGGCGGAGGATACAGGAGAAATAATCGAAGAAAACTACTCGGAGGCGCTGCTCGCGGGAGGGGTCATCAGGCCAGGCATGGACCCGTACGAGGCCTCGCTCAATGCCCTCTCCTCTTCCTTCACGAACAAGTCATCCAGAGGACCTTGTGTCTCACCCATCCTCGCCGCCAGGACCCGCATACTGCGACGCGTCGCCGTCTTCTTTATCACACTCTCGATGGCCTGGAGCGTGGCCTTGAACCCTGCCGCTCGCACCACTTCTCCAGCAGCAAGGGAGTCGGACGACCGCGATGGAATTCCCGGCGGCACCGTATCGCACGAGACTGGAGTATGCGCGGTGTGCCCGCACGAATGTCTCCTCGCAGTCGCCCCTATTCCAATCTCGCGCCAACGGGCGATAATCTCGTTGTACTTGAAGGTGTCGGCCAACGAGTCATCTGTGGCGATGGTGCGAAAATCGGTTGGACGGCCTCGATACGCGAAATTCGCTGAGATCCAGTGGTTGGCGTCGTACTCAGGAAAATCGAGATGAGCTTCGTCCCCGCTCTTCTTCTTCGCAAGGAACGTCGACAGCACGGCACCGAGCAGGAAGCCTGCCTGCGCGTGGGCAATTTGACCATCTGTGGTTTCTTCAGGACCCTCGCCAATATTCACGACTGGCTTGTCTTCCCCAACGAATCCCATGACGACCAGAAGTACCTGTATGATATGGAACATCCACGCAGCCTCCGAGGGAATCGTGGGCGGCTCGTACGAGATACGGAACTCGTTCTGACGAATCTGCGCTGCGAAGAACTGGCCCATATCAGTGGACGGACGCGGCTTGCGAGGGACGAAACTCACCATATGGCGGACAATATCCCGCACACGGTAGCGCAATTCGTCGCGCTGAGGAGTCGTCAGGGACTTCACGGTGTCCGTGGCGTATGCGTCGGGGAAAACGGCCATCATAACCAAGAAGACTTTGAAGCGAAGGTTGACTGGAGGAAGGCTGGGAGTCCTCCATCGGGAATGAAGAAGCGGTTCGACGGCCATTGCACGTTGGTATCGAGGAAGCGCTGAGTCGCAGAGGCATCCATGATAGGAGAAAGGAAAGGATTATTGGGACGAAGAAATTCGGCAGGCGCCTTTTATGGATTCGTTGACCGGTACCCGGTCAACAGTAAAGCTCTATGGGAGGTGTGAGGCTGGTGCTTGTGCTACGCCCTGCACACCGCCTCACGGCCCCTTCAACCGAGCCCTGGACGAGAACGTACGAGGCGCCCGTTCATCCAAATCGGGAATCAAAGTTACCAAATCCGGATTCTCATCAAACGCACGCAGCCTACGGTCCCCATCCAACCTTCCACATCGCTCGTACCACCTGCCCGACTAGTCACGACGCCCCCATCACCCGAACTCCACCCTTGCACGACTCGCACCTCACTTACGAGCACGGCACCATGCGCTACGGCCCACGAGAGTGGTATGAACCAGCCAATAGCGGGCATCCTGGGCTTCGTATCCTCTTCCCACACCCGAAAGTCACCAACACTCGAACGCAAGCCTCGTCCGATCCAGTTTCCGTCCTTCCAAACCACTCGAAACCTACTCAGATGCGTCCGGACGCGTCCCCCGACCAATAACTGACCTTTTATGGCCCAGGAATCTGCTCTGCTATGGAACGGGTCCTGCGCCCGTACCAATTTGCATGTACACTCCGCCCGTTCGCGGAAACGAACCCCAAAATACGAACGTAAGCCTCGCCCGCGGCCCCAAATATTGAACGCACCCTACGTACGTTCCTGCACGAGCACCCTCAAACTGGAACCGAACGAGTGGGCATCAAGGGGACGGTCGAGAGGCGAAAAGGTATAAAAGGATAGCAGAAAAAGGCGTTGTAGTCAGTCAATTTTCGGAGCTTAGTTCTCCCCCACCACCTGTACCCCCACCTGTGCAACTAAAGCCTCGCTCACACCGAGTTGACCACATCCTCACTTGCCTCTAGCAGGGCATTTCACTCTCACACCTCCTTTCGCAAGGTCCCAACTCATCGGACCCCAAGTCATATCATCGGGCTTCCCCGTAATAGGATCACCAACTTCGCGAGCTTCACGCTTTGTAGAAGTCGGCCTGGGCGAAGCCATATTGGTTTAAATCGCTGTCTGCCACCCAGCGTCACGACCGGACGTCCCATACGTTCGATTGACCAGCACCAGCCGGCGTCGCTGTCACTTGCTTTATAACCGTAAAACATTGTATTAAGCCTTCCACCTTCGTTGGGAACATCGGGGAAACACGAGGGAAGGATTGCAGCATAGGCATCGGATTTTACAGGAAACAACACGTCGTTCGCTCGAGCTTGTGACCTAGGACAGGTAACTATCACCCCCACACCTGTTTACAGCTAACAGCAGGTACCCCCAACACGAAACCACGGAACGGACGCCTCATGCGATCCCGTGCAACACTCTCATTCGGACAACGCACACGTCCCAATCCTACATCCCCACTATCCTCCAACATTAATTAACCCCTAGAGGCCGAACGGGCTGTCTATTTGATAAAACATATTCTCATAGCGGCACCGCGGTCCTTATCACAGCGGGTATGAATTATATAGGTATCGTAAGGTAATGATATGCGGGGGAGAGATAATAGAAAGTGAAAAGGAAACTGAAAAGATAATCAACGGCGTGTGCTCACGAGAAACGACCCGTGGCTTCAATGAATCTTGCAAGCAGTTTGAGGAGCTGGGGGTGCGTTAAGATGGGGGAGAGGTAGAGGGAGCCAAAGAGTCCAGCGGTCTTCGCAGCGTCGTGGAGGGGTTGACGCAGGTGCTCCCACGCCGGGCATTCCAGCAGAAAGTGGGCGCGAGTCTCGTGGGGGGAACTGCAAGCATCGCACGCTGGAGAGCTGATGAAGCCAGATTTGAATCGATGGGCGTTCAGGAAGGATGGGCCGGTGCGAAGTTGGGAGATGGAGGATGAAGCTCGACGGGTAAGGGAGGAGGAGGAGTAGAGCTGCCCGAGTATTAGGGATGGAGGGGTCTTGTCTATGTATCGCAAGGCACTGCCCGTCTTCGAGGCTTTCCACCGCGCGTCCCAGTTATCCATGACCTGGAGGTGAACGAGGCGGCGGACCGTCGTGAGGCACCCGTGGTTGTACTACCTTTGCGAAATAACCTGACCAGATTCGGCAGCTGTATTACAAAATAACCTGAGTCTTGTCGGGCGTGGGAATATCCTCGCTCTACCCTTTGGGCGGCTCTTCGGCACTGTTCGCTTGCGTTACATCAACCGACGGCAGCCCACGGCGACGCAGAAAGGCCCCAAGAACTGTCAGGAGCCATCAAATCATTATGGTACCACCCGTGTGGGTTCCGGCAAGTCGGCACGATACAGGGGCAGTCCCAAAACGGTACAATGATTACCAAAAATGGACTACTCGTCCTCCCCCTCCGATGCCCTGCCCACCGATCCCTCCTCCTCATCGTCCACTGCCTGCTTGTCCTCACCAACGTCCTCGCCTTCCACGCCGTCGTTGTCTTCATCGTCGTCACCACCGTCCTCTTCCACGTCGCTCTCCACTGCCACAATTTCCTGTCCCTCCACAACCTCCAAATCCCGCAAACCCGCCCACATCCTCTCAAACTCGGCGGCCAGGTCCTCGTATAACGTCGCCTGCCTCGTAGCGTACGCTGCCGCGCCCTCCGCGTGTGTGTCCTCGAATCCCGTGGGTGTGCGCTGATCCATCCACCACAGCGATTTGCGGCGCAGCGAGAGCAAGACACGACCCATCTCCTCTTTGAGAAGCCGGACCTCCTCCATCCATCGACGCGTCCGTGCCCAGGCCTTGCACCATTCAACGCGCAGTCCTGCAAAAAAAGTCAGTTAAAAATCGATTATATTCCATTGCGTGCGACATACCTGTCAGGACAGCCTCAGAAGTAGCGGTGCTGGTCGCGTCAGCACCCATCCAGATCCACGAGATTGTCCTGGTTCCCTCCCCCGTAGGGTTCTTCCGTCGTTGTCCCTCCGCCACTCCGTCCGTCCTATCCTCTGCCGTAGCCGCCTCCCCGACACCGTGCTTCCTTCCCTTCCCGTGCTTCTTGCGATGGTTCCCTATCGCCCGGTCCTCCTCGCTGTCCATACACCGCAAGTCCTTCTTCGGATTCAGCCGGTGCCAACCCACTTTGTCTTCCCCGACCAGCGCGCGCTTTGCCTCCCATGCAGCCACATACTTCTCCCCCTGCACTCGGATTTTCCCATCGTTACGATTCATCAGATTGCGGGCACGGGTGGTCGCGCCTTGGTGCCGCACCTGCGCACCCTTGTACGTCCTGAATCGGGACTTGACGTGCAAGTAGCTGCGGATCCGATCCAAGCTGCTGCGGCACTGTGCATCGCGCAAGCGGGCCTCGATCTCGTCCACGCCCTTGTTGCAGCCCGACGCGCACAATTCTGATGACAGCGCGGACAGAAGGAAGAGCGGCACGTTCTCCACCAACGATGCTGCCTCCTCCTCCTTCTCGCCCCGCGGAGCCGGCCGGTCTGCGAGTGCCTGCAACGCCCCAGGCATGTATACCGCTTGTATCTTGCGGAAGCAGGCGGTGTATCTGCTGAGCTTGGTGCGCTTCTCGATAATCTCCGCTGAGTGCTTGCTGGACTCGTTCTTATTCAGGGCCACAGCGACCTTGATGCGACGTCTATTCAAAATCAGCATCTAATCCGCACTTTCGATGTTAGGACTTACTGCTGTTCCTCAAGATCCAGCCCCGCGAGGATGAATACACTCGGGCTGACGTTGTGAATAGGCAGGAGCCCACCCTCCTGCTCCGCAGCCTCCTCCTTCGCCAGTTCCATCCGGACATCATTCTCGTTTTCACCTACATCTCAGGTAAGTAATAAGTTTAAAGGACAGCGCCGAACTACGCACCCGACTTTGGTAGCTCATATGGATTGGGCTTCGTGTTGTCGGCCTCGAATACATCCACCATCGCCTTCCATCCACTGACATGCTCCCCTTGATGCTCTGTGAAAGTCGCGAGAGAGTCGTGCTGAAAATTCCTCTCCAGAATCGCGCGCAGCAGCCGCTTTTTCAGCAGCGCGCCGAGCCCGACCAACTTGATCCAATTCCAATGACCCCAATGGTCATTTAGAGTGTCCTGGCGCCCGCCCGGCCCCATCTCCCGCGTACTGGTGGCGACGGGCCCGACGTTCGCCCACGGCCTTTCAATTCCCTCCCCGTCCGTGCGCGCGGCCCCCGGTGTGTAGTTGAGGGAGTACAGGAGTTGGCAAAGTAGTTTGTGGCCGTAGATATGCAGCTTGGGGATGACGAAGCGAACCAAGTTAAGCACCAGATTCAATCTCACGAGGGGGGGGAGTTTTTTCAGACGGTCCAGCAGATATTTGCTCCACTGGCAACAGATGTCGTACGAGAAGAAAACCGGGAGAAGAGGATTGTGATGTCGCATCAACGACGCCAGGATGTAGTCCATATTGGCAAACCTGCGAATTACTTTAGCCTCGCACTGTGATAAGGGATTACAAACGCACCTCTCGCCTTTCTGGAGGTCCGCGGCACCGTTACGCTGGACGAACTCGTGCCGCGTGCAGACCCCAAGGCCGACGCCTGTACTTGCGTAACCCCGGGAGAATTTTGTGTTTGCGTAGTCTAAAGCGGCGAGGCCACTGCAAGTGCTCATCTGTTTGGTAATTCATTCTTGGTTAGCACTGCCTCCACGGCACGACATGTTACACCAGCTCACCTCTTTCTGATCCGTCACAGTCAGCAGGTACTCGCGGAATGGCCGATCTTCCGTAAAGTACGACCATCCGCTCCCCAATCCCGGGTCCTTTGCCTCACTCGAAACCAGCCGGCGTTTAAGACGAAAGCACACGTCGATTGCAATAAAAAGAATATAAAGGTATCTGCAAAATCATCAGCCTTCGTCCTCGCGACCGAAGATCCCAATAACGTACTTGTCTTCTGGCACAGCAGACTCCCAACCCTCGGGGAGGTTAACCCCCAGCTGAGGGCACGCCGGACACACGACTGCCAACTCTCTGGGCCGTGTCTCTGCCACCAAACGATCCCCGTCGTTCCCCCGACCGCCTCGTTTTAGCATCATAAGGTGTCGCCACTCGCGCATTGTGCGCATGAAAGCTTTGTAACAATCCTGAAAAATGTGTTAGTTTTCCACCGACATGTTCTTGCAAATACGCACTCTGACTTTCCCAAGACCCGTGTTATCCGTCAGCTTCTCCAGCCCAGCATAGTAGTCGTATGTTGTGACCTTTCCTTGGAGTGTCATGATGTGGAAGGTTTCGAGCCCGACAAACGTCGTGCAAGTCTTCGGCTCTTTATGAGTCGCGGGATACCACGAGCGTCGTAACAGTTGTTGGCGGCGGGACCCTACGATCTGCTCGTCCTTGCAGCCGCAGTAGTCAACCGCAACGGCGTGGATGGAGTTATTGTGGATGACCGTGAAGTGTTTGTTGCCGGCTTGGGGGGCCTCGCAAGCTTCCCCCAGACGATGGCCAAGCTGGACGCGAAGTCCCATCGACTTCAGATCAACGCGCTTGAAGTGAGTCTCATCCCATCGCTAACCAGAACCTGTTAGCTACACTTCCCGCTGCGCAAAACTACACGTACCTCGATGCGGTGCAGGGGATGCCGTGCATGGGCCTGCACACAAAATTCTCCGCAAAACAAATCTGGGATCTCACAATCCACGCAACGGTAGCGCGGAGTTTCAGGCGGGGTATCTTCAGGACACGACAGGCATTGAGTGGTGCAGACGTCGCCACGTCCTTCGAGGCATATCAATTCTGCAAGGTATTCGTCCTGCAGTGGGACCCAAAACTGCAAGGGGCGATCCTGCAAGGTGAGCGTAGGGTTAGCCGAAGTAAATACACGAAACTGACACGTACCGATGACAGGTAACGTTTCGCGCGGGGTTTAATACCATGGTACGTTCGGTCCAATGAAGGTGGCAGCAAATCTAAATCCTCAAAGACGTATTCGAATCTGTCTCCGACATCGGCGAAGAGGCTCGGCCTAGGTGCCTTCTGACGTGCCCTCTTCAGCGGGGAGGGAAGATCGAACACGTGGGTCGTCTCGTGAGTCCGGCGGCCATCCAGCGACACAGATTGGGCGGTGAAGGTGGGTCCATCTTCCAGGACGTCAGCCAAGGTGAACTCATCGAAGTGAGTGTCGAAGTGTCGCCGTTTTTGGGATTTATGGGACATGAGGCAGCTGCTGACTAAGTTTAGTAACGCACGTTACGTACTCTTCAAGCAACCATCATCTTCAAATGAACGGCGACTCTCCTGCGCCGACACCTCCTCAGAAAAGGGGAATCCCCGACCACGACGACAATGACATCCCGGCCTTGGTCCCTGATGAAGAAGAACTCGATCGTGAGTACAATTATTTAGAATTAATTATTACTGGGCGCTGACCCCAGGCTTAGAGCGCACCGTTGTTTTGTACCAGTTTCCCATGCCGCCCCTGACCCCATGTGAGATAACTTGCACTGACTATTTTTTTAACTTACCTTGTTACAGTTTTTCGTTCCCTGACCCCATGTGAGATAGCTTGCACTGACTATTTTTTTAACTTACCTTGTTACAGTTTTTCGTTCGGGAGCGCTTCAGAAGGGGGAACGCTATCAAAACATCGATTTCACCGTCCTCGGAGTTCAGCTTCTCGCAGTCGACACCAGCTATGACCTGCAATGCGTGTTTCGGAAGCCTGTGGTCACTCCCCCCCCCCTTTCCATGTTTTCGCGCATTCCCCGACTTGCCAGCTCCCATGGCTGGCCCACGCCAGTCGAGTGAAGTTGTCCCATCCTACTGTGCGCGCGAAGCGAAGTTATGATGGCCTGGTATTCTCAATAACGTAGTCCACTATTTGTACTCCTCGAGTTTTTTGAATGGAATGTCCGCTTTCGCACATGCACTTACGGGCAGTCAATGAAGAGCAGGGGGTAGTTTTTTTTAAAAAAAAAGATAATAAACAACACGTATATACGGGGATGCAATAAATATCTGAGTAATTTTAAAGGGCCCGCGACTAGAACTTCAAGGGGAAGGTCAAACCGTCCCACGAATAAGTGACGGCGGTCCCGTCAACCCTCGCAGGGAAGTCCACCTCTATTCCCTTCTCCTCACCACGATGGCGAATTGGCGGAGAGTGTATCGTCCCTTGACACTCGGGGCATGTCCAGCGCTGCTCGAGCCACAGACGAATGCAGGCGTAGCAATGGCTATGACCGCACTCGTACCTTAAAACTCACGAGTCAGATTTGACAATGCAGGTATAAATACAAAATCTTACAAGACGGGGTGGGACTTGACTTGACGGCAGACGGCACAGGTTTGATGGTCGCGGTCAGTCGTCAACGCCGCAGGACGCGCGGCCCCGATGAAACAGTCGTCAAATTCCAGGGGAGAGGGACGCTCGACGCGCGACCCCTCGTCAAGGGCGACTGCAGCTGGGATGCCCGGCGTCCGGAACAAAAGTTCTAGGAAAGACATCCGTGCTCGCAGCGCTCCCCGAAGTCGCGTTCGCTCCGCATGACCCGTCGCTGTAACGAGCTCAGTATGAGCCCGGTCGACCGCCAACTCCAGATCGGTACGAGCCTGCTCGACTTGCTCCTGTGCGCGCTTTACCTCCGCGCCGAGGACGTCGCCGTAACCGAGGGCAAGTGCCGCTTCCGTGCGAGCGTGTGCGCGACCTGCCGCGCCACGGATCCCGGCCGCGGGATTCACGTTGGGATTCACCCGAGGGAGGGGGGCAATAGGGCGAGCCACAGGCAGATTATCCGTTGGCCTGTCAAACAGTGAGCGAGAGAAAAAGGAAGAAAAAGTCAATATTTGATGTACGGAGCACGAGATTGAGACTTACATGGAATCTTCGCGGTCCGCCGCCGCCAGTTGTCTCCGAGCGTCCCATGTCAGCAACTCCTCGCGAGCTACGTACATCACGTCAATTCAATCGACACTGCTTCAATGAAAGATTTACATACACCAGGTTTCCAGGATCCGTCGACGGCCCGCGGACATCTCGCGGACGTTCCGCCCATCGGCGGCGGGGCTTTCGCAAGAGGCGGAATCTGACATGATGGTGAGGAATAAACAAGGACAAGCCTGGTTACCCGATTCGTCTCGGCTAACTGAGGCTCCTTCAAGTGGTGCGCTCTTCAACTAAGCCTTTCCTGAGCAGGAAGATATAGGCAGCCACCCGTTGTTTGCACAGACAATAGTCAAAATCGCTTGCATGAACTCGGACGGACGGGCACACGACCTGAAACTAGTGATCTTGTATGACTCACTAACTTTGGGTTAGAGGCGGTCCCGAGCATTGAGAAAGTGGAGACGCAGCTGAATCATCTTCAGAATGAATATGTTCATGATTTGAATGTGAATTGGGTATACCTCGCAGGCCGGAGAGGCATGTGGGAGGACGAGACCCCCTTCCCCATGCTCCTGGCAGTCATCAGTAGGGGGTTAGATCATATTAAGGGACGAGTCGGGCGAGCCTACATGCGTTGAAGGTTTTCTCTTCTTCTAAAACAACCCAAAAAAAAAAACGCACGCAAAGGACACAAAGTTTGTGACGAGGATGGACGCCGGAAGCATCGTGCCGGACGGGCCGCCATTTCCGGACAGGAGAAAATATATTCGTTGGAAACGAAGGCGGGAGACCGAGTGCCCGATATAATTTTTCCTGGGTGCGGTTGGATCGTGTTCAACGTAATATAAGAAGGCCTGGGAGAGATACGCACCAGTTATGTCCAGGAGGCCCTAATTGTCAGAGAAGTACGTGTTTGAGGGCCACTTTTACCTTCGGAGCAGCATTTAACGTTTATTATGTGCCCGGTTAGTGCTGGGAGGTATCTTCTGAGGATCCTGGGGTGTCAATGCCCACTTGGCACAAAAAACTGGTTAAATATCCGAAGTTGTGCTGAGAGTTAGTCGGGTTCCAATGTTAGAAAAGTTTGTGGTTCGTCAGAAACTTCGTTTCTGACCGAAATGCCTCAAACACAGTGTTCCCGACACATGTTATACCGACGTATGTTTAAAGATTTTGGGCCGCCTCGGAAATTGCATCTAATGAGGGGTTGAAGGTAACGAGGCCTGCCGAAGTCAGATTCAATAAAAAAGGAGATTTTCCAGGACTCGTGGGGTAGAAGTTCACGTCTGGAAAATGACAGTGCGGTGAGCCACATACTATAGCATGCCTGGATGACCGACAATACACCCTAAAGAGCAAGTCCCAAAGAGTTGGAGGTGGGGTCACTTCCGTGTGTGGTGCGCATGAATCCTGTCGCTGTGTGGCCCATGGGAGTGTCCAAAGTCATATTCCAGTGGAGTGAGCGTTAGGGAAGGAGGGCCGGATGTTCCGATGGACTGGGGCGCCCCCAGTGTCCAGTACAAGAGAGCGCGAATAGAGGGTGATTAGGCCGAATTTGGCAATAGTCACGGCGTGACTTACGTTACATGCTCTTTCTTCATGAACGTCAATCAAGACGTTAATAGCTTGGTGAACACCACAGCCTCCCTCCGTCTTCGATTTTACTGCTGCGACTCCTGCTGCACTCCCAGGTTTTTCTATCGGCCGGACGACCCGCCTGAAGATGTCTTGTCCGCGTCGTCTAAGCGCAAATTCTACGTTGTGAAGAAAGGAGCACCGGATAGCGAGGGGATCTATTCCCACTGGTGCGTCGCGATTATTCAAAGCTCGTCAAGAACTAACACGCCCGCCAGGGATCTCGCTAGGGTACATGTGGACGGCGTGTCCTCGGCCGACCACAAATCTTGTGCTACTGCTGACCTTGCTCGGGAGATGTGGGCAGACCACTGTCATGAACATCATCCGCACTCGAGCAACCGCCAATTGCCAGCTCCTACGGCACCTCCAGCTCCCGGTCGTCCTCCCGCTCCCTCGGCGCCGCTGACTCCGCCCCGCGCTCGTCCTCCCGCTCCCTTGGCACTGCTGACTTTGCCCCGCGCTCGTCCTCCCACTCCCTCGGCGCTGCTGACTCCGCCCCGCGCTACTTCCTCGGCGCAACTGCCTTCCGCCTCGCGTTCGGCTGCCTTGACACGTCGACGAGCTCCGCCCCCGGCTTATGAGATTGCCGCAACTCCTCCCACCCCAACGAAGTTCTACAGGGTTTCGGGAAGTCCGCGTGTGCGATCAATCTTCTGCTATCTGTGACGGAACTGACTCGTTGGCAGGGCGGCCGCAGAGGCGGAGCTTCGCACCACTGGGGGAGACAGTCTGTTAGTGGGAAGGTCGTTACAGGAGGTCGAAGATGACGACGAAGTGACGCCGGGCGACGCGCAACGTTTTTACCGCGTCTTTGGGAGCCCGCGTGTGCTCAACAGTCAGTGCGTGTTGTCGGACATCATTGATTCGACTCCGCTTACTGACGCGCCACACTTGTTTAGCGAGTGTGCCGTCGCGGAGCTCGTGGAAACACAGGCTGCTGGTCTTCTGGTGGGAAACTCGTTGGATGATGTGGATTACATGTAGGATGTGTACTCTGCGCATGAAATGGACGCTCGTCGTGTTTTTTTTTGGGTTGATCTGAGTTTTTTTTCTCTCGCGAACTTTCCATTGGAACTTGGAAGTGGTAAAATTCAAGTACAGTACAACAATTCTGGCGTAGAATTAAAGAACCAGGAGTTGGGATCACGCGCAAGAATGGGTGCTCTGAAAGAAGATGTATCAGCGCAGAATCAAACACAAGCTGATGAGGAGAGACCTACTCGGCCTTGGCATCCAATCAGACACGGGCAGAGGGCGCGTCGGTGTTCAGGCCTCGGTGCTAGCGGAGAAATATTGGTCAGAGGATGGTAAGGATGAAAGAGAGGGAGAGGAGAAGTGGGAACGCACTTCCAACGCCCCAGATCTCCCCAAACGCTGTCCCAGCCCGGGCCCCCGCCCCAGATGTGATCCGAAGGGTTTCCCCAGCCAACGCCACTCCCCCAACCGACGGCCGAAAGTTGGGCGTCAGTGAATGGGGGCCAATCGACTACACCTGCGTGAAATCGTCGCCAGCGGCGCCCTGGAAAAAAAGAGAGAAAGAATGAGTGTATGTGAGTGGGGATCGCGAAGTCACGTACGCAAGACCCGACGACGTCTGCGACGATCCTCTTGAGGGCGGCTCGGCCGAAGGTTTTGGGCTGAAAGAAAGAGGAGGAGAATATTGAGTGCGTTTGATGGATAAGGGAGCAGAGCACTTCTTACACATTTAGAAAAAAGGGAGGGTCGCAAAACAAATTTCTTTTTCAGGGGTAGGACGAATGAAGGATAAGAACTCAAGTCAAGGAAAGAGATAGGCAGGGATGTTTGGTTGGAGGCTGAGGTGACAAATAACACGTAGAATTGGGCGCAAACTTTGAAATACCAAACAACGCGGACGATCACTCGCATCCTGTCCTCCAAATCAAATGGCTTCCAACGACAAACCTTCGGACGCGTCAAAGACCAAGAGCAAGGCAAAGGGGAAAAACAAGGGAGACGGTGGGCCCGTAAAGAAAGTGGGGAATCCAGGAAATTTTCATGGCGACCGACTTGCGTTCCTGGAGGGGCAGCTGCCTATTTATCTCGCGAAAAAGGGTCGGGGGGACGTGACCGAATTCTTTGGAAAGTTCTTTGGGCTGTGGTGGGCGAAGTTCCCGTGGTACGACGGGTATGGGCCAGACGGGAAGCCGTTACCAAAAGCGCTGGCGGCGGCGACACCGACGGCGCCCACAGTAGAAGGTGCAGCGACGACGGGAACGTCTGACGCTGTGGCGCAAGACGCGTTGGGAACGTCGAGACCTGTTGCGGAGACTGCAGGTGGGGGTGAGAGCGCTGAGCAATGGCTGGCGACGGGGGGTGTGGACCCAGCCTTGAAGGACCAGATCAAGGCAGAAGTCATCGGGGTGCGTATTGCGGTCTTAACAACTAGCGAATACAAGACTGACTACAATTTGCTTTTAGCGAGTGAAACAGTGGTTCTCGCATAAAAAGACTGCTACAAACCGCGCAACAAAGAATCCTTTCTTGGATTGGCTCGAGGGATTCGAGCGGCCAGCCACGGCGCCGAGAAAACTTCCGCTTTACAAATTCTTCATGCAGCATGAAGACTACGCGCAGTTGGTAGAGGATTGGTACGACGCGAAGTGGCCCGAGGCAGGTTTGGACAAGAAATTTGCACTCGACTTCCGGTGCAAATGCGCGAGAGACGTCCTGGAGGAGCAGGACGAGGAGACCCGGACGGCGCTGGCCACAGAGCTCGATCAGGAGCACGAGGAAGCACTCGCGCAGCACAACGGACGAGTGGGCAGCATCGCAAACCCAGAGGCGCCCAACCCCGAAAAACGCGAAGCGTGAGTGCTGGCGTAGGATTGTATGAAAAGGTTTTGAACATGCCGCAGATGTCGCAGGAATATGGCGCAGGTCGTGCAGCCCTTCCTCGACGGGCTCGCGAGGCTGACGGGGTTACACCTGACCCTGCTTGCGGGGGCTCCGCCACCCCCGGGGAGCGACAAGTTCACCATAACGGCATAAGTGCAAAACTACGTTCGACGATATCCCCATGAGATTGAATGTAACTGCAGGCTACATGCAGGACGCACCGTGGATATAGGCCCCTCTGCTGGATATAAGTTCCACGAATGGGACCCAGACGGCTTCAAGAAGAATGTCATGGCGCATTGGATGAAATTCCTTGCTGAAACAGCCGAACGTCAGTACGAATCGGCTCGGAAGAGTGACAGCTACTAACCCTACGCACAGACACGGCAACGCATGAGGTGCCTGGGACGGGCGGCGCACGGTGGGGAGAACGCGCAGGGTCCACTGCGGTGGGTGCGCTACCGGTACCGCCCGAGCTTGACGCAGTGCGCAGTGACGTGCCGGGTACGACACCGGGTGCGGGCGCGATGCCGATGGAAGACAATGGAGCGCGAATCACAAGCGGAGACAAGGCGTCGAGCGCAGAAGGAGGCAGGGGACGTAAGCAAAACCGGCGCGAGAGCACCCCCGCTGAAACTCCGTCCCCAACCGTGTCGCGGACATCGTTGCGCGATAAGAGCGCAACACCCGAAATCGTGGGGCTGCTGGACATACACGCCGCCCCTGCTCCGCCGCCGTACCGAAGCGTGACACCGCCGCTCCCACCCGGCTACACCCTGATGCCGGCGATGAAGGAGTTACTGGACGGGCTACCAACCAGAGAGAGGCGCGACCGCCTGGCAAAGCTCGGGAGCCTGCACCTCTCGGAATTCACCTGCAAGAATGCGCTGGTGAGGAACAGGGCCCTATTGGAGGGGCTTAATCTGCACCGAGCGGCCAGCCAGATCCTACGCCCGCTGCTGACTGCGGCGCGCCCAAAACCGCATCCGCGCTTCAAAGGAGCGCAAGAGCCCCAGCGCAAATTGTCAAGATTGGCGGCAGGCAGAAAAAACTTGGGCGGCGAAACCGCAGGACCAGAAGAAGAGCATGGCGAACGAAACGATGACGAGAATGACAAGGAGATGCGCATGCAGGGAGGCGACGAGGAGGGAGGAGACAAGGGAGGAGAGGAGGAGGAGGGAGGCGAGGAGGAGGAGGGAGGTGAGGAGGAGGGAGGCGAGGAGGAGGGGGCCGACGAGGGAGGAGACACGCTTGATCGACAGAGCCCGTTGGAGGCGCAAAAAGAGAGGGATGCCAGAACCGCTGAGGGCGCTAAGGAGGGTAGTGCACAGGAAACCCGCGCCACCGAGGAACAGGGTGCACAGAAACCCCCCACCGAAGAACAGATACGTCGGGTGGAGCAGGAACACGGGAAAGTGGGTGAGGCAGAGAGTGAGGCAGGTCCCCTTGCAGAAAACGTGGAGTCGACCCCCGCGACATGGCCGAAGTGGATGGCGAATGGTCACACAATCCTCGCCGCATGTCCGGCAGGCAGCGAGGATTCCTGGGCGACGGTGGTGAAAAATTGGGCGCAGCTAGAGGAGGCCTACGGCTTCGAGAGTTCGGTAAGCAGCAATAACGTCTGCGGGGTCAAACGGTGACATACTTTGCATCCACAGACAGCTGCGCTGCTGTCAAAACCAGGCGTGAGGCCAGCAGAAGTCGGGCAGTGGATCAAATATGGGCGGTCGACGACGAGAGCGACCGTAGTCGAAGACCAAGAAAAGCTGGTGAAAAAATGGTGGGAGTGGTGGACCAGCCTGGCTCCGAGTGGCGCAAGAAAAACAAGGCAGGCCGTCCTACAATTGGACAGGAGACCGGCGATTGGGGTGCTCTGGTCCACCCCGGCGCGAACGGGATGCTGACTGTTTTGCTGCCACTGGTCTGGTGGAGAGTGGGAGAGGAGGTAGACGTCGTCAGCGACGACTGGGTCGCCGCCGTTTGGGACGTGTCGTGGGTACTCCACGGGTTGCTGTCCGCGGCGAAGTCGAAGTACGAAACCCCTATTTCTCACGCTTTGACAACTAATCGCCACACTTGCTCTGTCCAGGAAACGTAAGGCGCCCGCAGAGACAGGCGACGTGCAGAGCCGCAAACGCGCATGCCCTGAGTAGTTGCTGGTTCAAGATGTATTGTATGTATTATGGCAGAATTATAATGAGAGTGGTTGGTATTTGGCAACGCTGCTGGTGCCAAACAACCGCTTCCTATTTGGGCTCGCTACTGATGATGTACGCCAAGGGTACGGTAACAGAATTAAAAGCCCGCTCGATGAACTGCTAGGCGTTGTATGCCGCGCAGCCGAGGGGTCCCGTCTGATTTATAGGCCCAATCGGGGTACCCAAATGATGCCGAAAAGCCGCCCAGCAAGCGATTTGACAGTATTCCCACGCCCGACAGCCTTCGAGATATTTTGTAATTCGGCCTCCCGACTGCCGTCAGTATATTTCACTATTATACTACAGCATGAGCTGCGTGAGGGAGACAAACGCGAGCAGGTCGGGATCCATTGTTGTGGCCTCCTTTGCTGCTACGTCCGCTAGCTCATTCCCCATGGTTCCGATGTGGGCTGGCGTGCACAGATTGAGGATGGAGAGGTGAGAAATTCTACTGTTGACCGAACATTCAGTTGAAATGGTACAGTATCTCGGGTAAAGAGAAATAGCGCGAAAAAGGACATCCGCCGCAGCTGCCCCGGTGCACCCGGTGACAGATGTGCACAAGTTTGAATCGAGCTGAGAGTCACGGTGGAGTGGAAGCAGGTTAGACTTGGTAAATCTGAAGTAACCAGCCATCGACTTGTCTAATCATGTAATAAGAGGTGATGGGGAGCGGGATTCAAAGAATGGGCAAAGATGGCCCATGAATTGCTACGAAAACAAAATGAAGAAGCGATGAATAAGTGTCGAAACATTGTCCGCAGGTGTTGGAGTCGATTTGAGGAAAATCAGGCTGCGGGTCGGGACTGGATAACTTCGGCGGCGATTGACCTTCCCAAATTCATCGCGAGACAGAGGCCGAGAGCATTCCAATCGAAGATCGTTGGTGGATGCCCACCAAATCTGTCCACTACGCCCAGACCCCAAAAAGGAAGTTGCGTGGCTGTGCCTGTGATAACCCTCCAACTACAAAAAATTTGCCCTCGGAGGTGCTAGTGTCAAGAAGTAAAGGAGCTGAATATTGCATTTAAGTTGTCTGTGCCCAATGTCAAAGTTTCATCCCTCGTCCGAATTTTTGGCGAGATGGTGGTGATGATTTTGAATTCGCTGTATGGCCGTCGTTGATATGTTTAGAACAAAGCTGAAAACAGCTGACCGACTGAAGAACAGAGTACTGCGTTATTTTATGAGCCTACAGTATTTCGTTGGCGGCCATCAATCATGCGTTGTCGGGATTTATTTCAAGATAGAGGTAGTACGCTATCCAGACAACCGTCACCATCGACGTAAACCCGATACCAATTTAGCTGTTGTCAACTTGTTGTCAGTAACCGCCAACCGTGCGAACTATAGCTCTGATTGGAGATAGCATTGTACTCGCCAGAACGCACCATTCTTGCACACTATGTATTACCGGAACACCGGTGTGGGTGTGGTTTGAATGTTTACAGATGATATCTGGCTTAAAATGAATGCTAGACCCAAGGATTGAGCTGTTCGCAATATATTGACCCATCAAATTCTACTGATGGCACTCAAATCTGGCTGCAAAATCACCATTGAGGGCCTCAAGACAATATAGTACTGTTATTTCACTCATATGGTATGTAGGGATGCAGGCAGGTCAGAAGGATTCTAGCTGGTGAGCAAAAAAAGTTTTCCCAAGTCAAAAGTTTTTTTTCAGATTTGAATTATGCAACGTCTGGAATGTCATAGAAAAGTACTGGAAAAGTATTTAAATTTTTCACTGAAAAAAAAGGTGAAAATTTCGGTGAAAAATAACATATGTTTTTCACCAATATTTTCACTGAAAACTCGAAATGCTCAACCAGTGATACTCTCAAGATAAAATTACACCAAAGTCTCTTATTAAATAAATATGCTCATTCATTTCAAACCCAACCACAGGGACACATGTAGTAAATCAGTGACCATAAATAACAACACAGAAATCACCAACATAACAATTTCTGCAAGCCTCAGGCTGCAATCAAACCAAGCTCTTTCTCTTCACCCATGTCCATCTTATCCAGGTCTTCAATGTCAGACAGATCATCCTCTAGTTCCTCCACAGTCCCAGCTGGTGCATTGAGCTCTGCAAGACAAGCCAAGTTGTTTCTGTGTTGCTCCAGCACATCTTTGCTGATACCAGCAAGTCTCTCATTGATATGTTGAACCTGTTTGGCCTGTGAAGAGCGTTCAAACAGGGGTCTTGATCTCTCCCAAAACTCTACTGCCTTGAGCAGGTCACCATGTCCCTCAGACATGTCCCCAAGCTGGAGCATGCATTCAGCTCTGCTGCGATGGACATCCATCTGGGTGAATCCCTCTAGAGCAACCGTGAACAAATTGGTGGCTGTATGCTCATCATTCTGGTAGAGGAAGATATCTCCTAAGGATCGGAGGGCCTTGAAGATTCCGAGCTTCTCTTTTCTTTTGACAGAATTCACAAGAAAAACAGCTGTCCAGCTGGACATCCCATTCAGAGCACCCCAGCAACTGGCATCACCAAGCCGTTCCAGACAGTAACTTGTGATTTGAGAGGATCCCAAGCTCAATTTGAGGCACCCTTCAAGAATAGTCCTGGCCACCAATGAGTTTCCCTCCCTCAGGTAGAGATCTGCAAAAATAACATCACACATTGCCACTCCCTCAACCTCGCCCATAGTGTCCAAGATTTTTCTGGCTCTGTCACAATTCCTCTGCACATCATCCTTTGGAGCACCAATCAACACATCAATTTCAGCAACACAAAGTAAAGCAAAACCATAATTGTAGGGATCATGTATAGAGGTTGCTTTGAGAATGCTAGTATTGATACTGTGAGCTTCTATATATTCTGATTTGTGCCTGTGGACTTCTGCCTGAGTGCTCATGATGCCAAGGTCTACAGTTCCATGGGACATGGCACAAAGACCTAAGAGGTCTCTTGCTCTGATGCAGAGAGACATGGCTTTGGTGTAGTTCCCCAATGTATAGCAGCAAGTAGCCTCAATATGGAGTGCCTGTGCTTCTAGGTCTAAATCTGCAGAAATTAGAGCCAGTCTCTGGGCCTCATTTGCATGCACTTGAGCCGCAGAGTAATCAGCAAGCCTCCATTCAGCCCATGCAAGGTTGCGCAATCCCTGGGAATGCTGTTTGTTGTTCCCAGCTGATAGTGCTAGAGATATAGCACACCCACAAAACTTCTTGGCAGAGGATATATCACCCCTTGTCAGATAGTAGTGTGTCAAGGAGTTATAGAATCTGCCTGCATGAATTCATATGAGTCCCAAAAACTCCATAGGAGAGCATACATTTAATATCTTGGTCATTGAGCTGCTTGAAGCTTTCCAATGCTTCAGATACCGAAGTATTTGAAATTGAATACAAATTCTGTGAGTTGAGTGACTCAATAATAAAGTATGCCTCCAGGCGATGGTCATGAGGGTATGGGAGGACATGGCGAATCTGTTGAATGAGAGAAGTAGTTCCTTGCCCCATGGCTCGGCTAAATTTATTCAGATTGAATGCACAGTAAATGCTATTCACTAGGTCTGGATGACCCTGTTGTAACCTATTCTGAAGGACATTCTGTATGTTTGAGTAGTTTGATGATACTCGAGCAACTATGCTTGAATTTGATTGATTTCCTCGGTATTCCATGAAAAACTCAAGTAATTCCTGGAAATGTTTGAAAAGAGGTTGAATGAGGTGATCTCCAGGTGGCTGAATTTTCTGCATATACTCTCTGATGGGTACCAATGCTTTCAGCTGCTGGTGTTCATCACTGTAGGCCAAGCTAGTCCGAATCAATGCTGCTTTGCAATCCAGGATATTGTCAATTGGGAACTTGCTCTGCACAAGCTCAACATCTGAAAGACCATCAGGGAGCATTGACAGGAGGCTCAGGAGATCTTTTGAATGGGGATTGAGTCTAGGACTCAACAAAGACAATGAAACTGATAAATCCAAGTTGGATGTTCTGTCATATCCATCTGAGATCAAGGATGTTTTCTCCTCCTCCCAGCGGCATAATACATGGGAGCAACCCTCAGAGTCAACCAAATGAGCAATAAGACTGATTGCAAGAGGCAGATTGTCTGTCAGAGAGAGGACTTTGTCAACCTCATTTGAATCATGTGTGTTGTCTGCAATATCTATAAATGTTTGATGTGCTGCATCTTGTTCCAAGGGCTTCAGAGTAGGTAAAAATGGGTGAGTCCATGCCACTTTCGCAGGCCTTTCTGCTCCTCGCATTGTGATCTAATTTGTATAAGTTCAAAGCACAGGTGAAAATCCTTGAGACCTACCACCAGTGCAAGGTGATCCACACCTGTGAGCAGTGACAGAAATTCCTCTATTTTGCCTCGGGACTCAACTGGCTCCCACAATGTTTCAAGATTATCCAGAATCAGGAGAGATTTTGAGCTGCTAGAGAAGTATTGGATGACTGGGTGTGTAAGGTCTTTTCCTGGCTTCAGTCCAACATGGGCTCCCATGAGAGCAGCAAGTTCCACTTGGGTTGCTGCTGAATCACAAGCAACAAAGAACCGATGCTGATTATATCTCTCAGTAATTTCTGTATGATGGATGATAGCTCTTGCAAGACTGGTCTTTCCCATTCCACCTGCACCCAAAATGGCAATCCTGGGTGTTCCTCGACTGAAAAGTTGAAGAATGTTTGATAACTCTGAGTCTCGTCCATGGAATATCTTGGGTTCTGATGGCAACATGGAGATTGAGTTGGAGCTTGAATATATGTCAGACACAGAAGATATTGTTGAAAGACAAGCAGAAACTGACCTGTTATGAGAGCCCGAATAAAGACCACTGATCTGTGCAACATTCATTATTTGATTCTCTCAGCAGAGTAGAATTCCCATACAGAGGATGATCTATCTGAACTGGTTGTGTCGGACAGGGCTTCAACCATGTCAAGCACTTCTTTGTTTCGCTTTTCTGCATCTTCTTGCATCTGTGTAATGCCCTTCATGTGAGTGGCCATTGGGACCTACATATCAAGTCCTTCAATGAGTGGTTGAATTACCAAACAGATGTCACACCTGAAAAATCTCAAGTCCCTGTTTCAATCCTGCCTTGCAATCCTTCAGTAATGTACTCATCTCGCCTTGACGGAAGAAAATCTTGAGTTTGCTGCCTTTCTGTTGAGCTTCAACAAATGTGTGGATCTTGTGGAGGGTCCTGACAACAGTCATTAATATGGTTTTTCTTTCCTGAGTGAAACATACTCTGTGAATTTTCCAATGTCAGTCAACACACTCAGTGGCAATTCCACTCCAGTGTCGGAATTGATATGAACCATCAGAATTGCATTCAGTAACTCATAAGTTTGCTCCAATAATTGGGTACAGTCATGCTTATTTTGTCTCACAGCCTGTTGTGCTTGATTAAGATTTCATGGCTGTAGCAGATTCAGTGGTAATGTACCTGTATATTCTTCAACAGAGACAGAGTTGTGTTAGAGATAGCCACCAGGAAGGGGCTCTTCAGGCTGCTGGAAAGGATTTCCAGAGTATTTGCAGTGATGGTCAAACATGCTGTAATGTTGTTGAGTCGAATTTGAGTGACAGTGGGTTGGAGGGGCATCTTGGTGGTGGATCAAGGGCCTTGAGACATATAGGGTTATTATTCTGTGTACAACTGAGACTCTCCTTAGTTTTTATGTTTCCTAGTCCTTAACTCCGCTGATAGATTTTTTGAGCCTGTCAAATAAAAATAGGTGAGTCAAGAAAATGTTGGAATTCCGAGCCTGTCGCTTGCATCAGCACAAAGCAACTAGCATATTACTCATTGCCCCATGCACTTGTATCTCCTATTTCTCCATTCGGTCTAATTATCTTTAAAAAAGGATTCATTCATCAAGTTCTAATCTACATGTGGCCAGGAATGGCTATGGTAAAAGTACGAAGAGTGGTATGTAGTCGGTTTTATGGTAGTTATCCGTTTTTCGTAGGAAGTAATAATTGTCTTCAAAAAAAGGCAGATAACTTTGTTATTGCGCGAAATCTGGCAGAGAGGCGGGGAGGAGGATGAGAGCTGGGGGCGAGTGTGTTTGGGATTCCACGACGTTAAAGGATGCCTAACGTTTCGTCTAAGAGACTCATCAGGTGGCGTCTTTCCCTTTATATCACAGCGGTGTTTGATCATAATATTAACAAACAAACAGGCCAGATCGGGATCCGCGGAATCTTTTTGGACTCAACGCTTCCTCCGATCTGCCTCAGCGCACCACCGAAATCTTTACCCCGCAGGCCCAGCGCACCGCAGAATATTTTTACAAAGTAGGTGGGATATTTTAGGCTTTCACAAAGATAGAATTTACAGCACGTAATTTAAAGGAATAAACAATGTTAAAGTAGTTTTAATAACCCGATCAAGGGTACGAAGACAGGTCCGAAGTGCAACAGTCAACCCCGAGACCCGGTCAAAGGTCAGAGAAGAGGTAATTTTCTGTGACTCTTTCAACAATTTCACTCGGAACCCGTTAGAGCTCAACAAGGTCAAAAGGTTAGGCCAGTTAATTATTATTGCTAAGAGGAGTACAGATTTAAAACTCAAGAATTTTTTCGAAATCCGAAGACACGTGCTGCCGCGTAGCGCGACCCGTAGGGGAGCGCGCGGCACGTGTCGAGGATTGAGAAAAAAGAGAATTAAATGTTCTCCGCTAGCCGCTTGTGATACGCTTCGAGTGTGTCACGGTTAACAGTATTAAGCCGGTCACCCAGCGAGAAAGGTTTTTTGAAGGATGCAAGGAATCTGAATTTAGGGTAGCCAGCCCCTAGTTCATTCCACGCGTCCCCCAGTTCTCGCCACACTGGTTGGAAATCTACTTCTTCCCAGATCGGATTATGGGTGAGTTTGAGGACATGCAGGTCGCAGTCATCATCCGAGGTTTTAGGTTCGGCTGATTTGAGCGCCTGAGGGCGCTCGACCTTGTACTGAATCTCATCAAAGACAGATCGAAGCCATTTCCCTGGGTAACCGCGGTCATGTAGTCGTTTAACGAACTCCGAACGGATTTTCAAGAAATCAGGTTCATTGGAGCAGAGTCGTACGTAGCGGATCAGCTCGCCTTTCACCCAAGCGCACTTGGAGTTGAGGGAGTGGCACGAACACCAGGGAATGTATAGGTAGGCATTTAAAGCCTTTTGATATATGTTTGTCGCAATGCGCAAACGCAGGCAGAATGCAGGCGATGCGGGGTCGAAACCCAGCAATACTTGTACATCGAGGAAGGGTAGGTGCTGCTGTGACACCGTCCACTCCATTTTCATGCTAGGGTGGAGTGCCCCAAAGCGGTCCTGGAATCGTTGGACGTCCTCACGCGTGCCCTTAATGATAGCGAATGTATCATCAATGAACCGCTTATAGAAGAGGATGATATCCTTCAGATCACGGAGCGCGCCGCTGTCAGCACAGGGCCTCACTGCAGGGGTTACTGCGACGTGGGCGACTGGGCGATACAAGAAGAAAGGTAAAACGCGGTAGATTGAGCTCTGGAGAATAGACTAGAATAGTGTAAAGAGTCTAACTACCTATCCTAGGGTTATATACTGCAAGTCGTAGTAATGACTACCGGTCACCAAGGAGTCCGTTGGAAATAACGGCCGCATCGTTGAAATACGATCGCGGTTGAAATGCGATCGGGTTGAAATACGATCGAGGTTGCAAATGATCAAGGTGAAATAACCCGATCAGGGACGAGGGCGATCGAGGGGTTTTGGAGTATGATGTCAGATGAGAAACGGACGGGGTGGAGGAAGGGAGTCGATAGGTGCATCCCGAGGTATAACCCGGTGAATGTCTGCGTAGTCGCCGGGTTATTGGCATGAATTTGGGGATGTGAGAAAAGAGCAAATCATGACATTACCCCCCCCTAGGGATGCTTCGTCTCGAGGCATCAATGCTTCTTCTTTTTTCGTCTAGGGGGCGGGTTCTCCATTTTCCAGCCCCCTTTTCCATTCGGGATCTCTCGAGGGGCCCACGGGTTCTTCTTGTAATATTCCGCTAAGGCATCCTCAGCACCCACCAAGTGGTGTCGTGGTTCCCACGTGTATTCCTCCTTCGGGTAGCCTTCCCAGCGGATATAGTACCGCAGGCTCCGGTTGTGCACTTTGATGTTCAGCACTTCTCCGACCTCGTACAAATCTACACCGTCCACCACGTCGGGTGGGGGCGGAGGGACCGCCTTCTGGTGTTCCGCTACCGGGGGCACCCACGGCTTCAAGAAGACCGTGTTGAAGACCGGGTGTACTTTCCAGGTGTCGGGCAACTTGAGCTCGTACGAGAGCGATCCGACCTTGCGCACAACCTTGAAAGGTCCATGTCATTTATCGTCCAATTTCTTCATAGGCCGATGGGTTGTCAGATTCTTTCCCGACAAGTACACCTCGTCACCGGGTTCATAGCCGGGGTCTTCACCTCGCTTTCGGTCGTAGAAGCGCTTCATTGTTTCCTGCGCCACACGCATGGACGCCGCGGCTTCTTCGCGCACGAGTTGCATTCGTTTTGCGAAGTTATCGGCTGCCTCTGTTGGTACCTCGAGCCTTGGCTCTGTACCCTTTCACGGGTGAAAACCCAGCATCGTATAGAACGGGCTGAACCCGGTCGTCGTATGAACCTTGTCATTGTAGCTGAATTCTGCCAGGGATAGCCAGTCCGCCCAATCGTCCTGCATGAAGTTGGTGAACACCCGCAGATATTGCTCTATTTCCTGGTTAACCCACTCGGTCTGTCCGTCCGTTTGCGGGTGGTAGGCTGTGGATGCGTTCGATTTCACGCCTAGCAACTTCAGCAGATCCCGCATGAAATGCCCCACAAAAATCTGGCCCCGGTCGCTGATCACCACTTCTGGTAGTCCGTAGTCCTTCCAGACGTGGTCGCGATACAGGCGGGCGATCCCTTCGCCACTAATGTGTTCCGTGCAGGGAAGAACCCGGATGGCTTTGCTGAGCCGGTCCACAATTACAGCGATCGAGTCGAACCCGTTGCTCTCTGGAAGTTTGACAATCAAGTCAATCGAGATATACTGCCAGGGCCGTTCGGGGACAGTGTTCGGGTGTAGTGGTCCTCTAGGCCTAGTGGGGAAGATCTTGGTGCGCTGGCAGGTGGGGCAGGCCGCAACATACTTCTTGGTCTCCTTCAGGACTGTAGGCCAGTAGTAGTTGCGAGTCACCAGCTCCGCCGTTCGATATTGGCCGGGATGTCCAGCGAGGTAATCATCGTGGTGCGCTTTAAGAACCCGGTGTCTCAGCGTTTCATCGGGTGGAACGTAAATCAACCCGTCCTTGGTCAAGAACCCGTCGTGTTCTTCCCATCCGCTGTCTTCCTTCCCGAGTGCCTCCTTCGCGCCGTCCTCCCAAAGGTGTTTCTTCTGCTTGATCTCATCCATGAACCTATCACCCGGCGTGTCGTCGAGCACTGCGGGCATGGCCCGCAGAAACTCCGCCCCACTAACCGGGTTGTTCGCGAAGAGTGTCTCCGGCAATAGCACCATATTCGAATTATCGTGCTCGCCTCGCTCGTGGCCTCCTCGTCGGGATAACGCATCCGTCTTGGTGTGTTGTTTCCTGGGTTTATGCACTAGAGTAAAGTCGTACTCACTCAGCTCTAGTGACCATCTGGCTTGTCGCCGGTTCAACTTCTTGGTGGTGGTGAAGTATTCCAGATTCTTGTGATCCGTCCATATCTCGAACTTCCGTTGGCTTCCTTGTAGGAAGTGTCGCCACTCGTATAGGGCGCGCATCACCGCCAACATCTCTTTGTCGTGGATGTCGTAGTTACGCTCCGTGTCGTTCAGGCCTTTAGACAGGAATGCAATCGGCACCCATACTCCAGCTTGGCACTGCGTGAGACAAGCCCCGTCGCGAAATCAGAAGAATCCGCCTCAACTCTCCACTCCCCGTCGTCGGTAGGGAAGTGGAGGACGGGCTCAGATGTCACCGCGTCGATCAGTCGTCGGAAAGCCGAGTTCTCCTCCGTACCCCATCTCCATCGCGTGTCCTTCCGGGTTAACCGGGTTAATGGTTTTGCGTGGTCGCCAAATCCCTTTATGAACCGGCGATAGAAATTGAGGAACCCGAGGAAACTCTGAACATCCTTGACCGTCCTGGGCGTGGCCCACTCTCGCACCCCAGCAACCTTCACGGGGTCCATGCGATCTTCCCATCTCCAATGATCACCCCAGGTATTCCACCTCCCGTTGCTCGAACTCACACTTCTCGTGTTTGAGGGACAAGTCGTTATCTTTCAACACCTGTAACACCTCTCGCACCGTCGCTCGATGGTCCTCCAGATTGTCCGAGTAAATGAGGATGTCGTCCAAGTACACAATAACCCGGCCTTCAGCGATCTGCCTTTCGAAGATCTCGTTCATCATCGATTGGAAAGTCGCGGGCGAATTAGTGAGTCCGAAGAACATCACCAGTGGCTCCCATAGCCCTCGGTTGGTCATGAAGGCGGCCTTCTCTTCGTCTCCTTCTTTGATCCGAATGTTGTTGTAGCCCCATCGAACGTCCAGTTTAGTGAACCAGGTTGCCTTTCGGAGCATATGCATGATCTCCGATATCAACGGGATCGGGTACCGGTTCTTGATGGTAAGTCGTTCAACTTTCGATAGTCCTGCACGGGACGTAGCTTCCCGTCTTTCTTCTTCACAAAAAAGAACGGGGAGGCCCAAGGCGATTTGGAGGGTCTGATGCGTCCCGTCTCCAAGTGTTCTTTAATGAACGCGTCTAACTCGCGTTGTTCCGCCGGGTTGAGCGGGATATTGCGTCCCTTGACCGGTTCAGAACCCGGTTTCAATTCAATAGCGTGGTCCCACTTCTTCCGTTCGGGGAGTTTGTCGAACTTGTCTTTCTCGAACACCCCGCGGAAATCCCGCAAGTAGTGCTCCGGTACGCTGTCTTCCAGGGTTTGCTCCCCTTTGGCCTCGTGCGCGGCGGCCGCCAACTTGGTGGCCACGCTGCCCATGGCTCGGATATGGGCTGAGTCACGTTGTGGCAGCGCAGATTCGGAGTAGATGCGGGTTATAAAAACCCGGTCGCCTTCTTGAATCTCTTCTTGGTCTTCCTCGTCCCACTCCTCTTGCAGCCTAGCGCGTTTGCAAGCAGGGGGGCACCGGGAGAACTTCAACTCCCCCTTTTCCCAGTCGATCTCCGGGTTGTGTTTCCGGAGCCAGTTGTATCCGATGATCACATCGCTCTTCCCCGTATCTGTAATGGCGAGGGGGAAGACCTCCGTGTGGTCCCGGATTGTAAGTCGGAGGCGCACGACGTGTGTGATCAGCCCTCCTTTGTTCAACGTCCCGTCGGCGTTATAAACCGGGACGGGGATGGGGAGTGCCTCTCTCTCCATCCCCCGTTCTTCTACCACGCTTTCGTTGATGAACCCGCCCGTGGCACCGCTGTCGATTAACCCGGTGACGGAGCAACCCTGTAAGTTGTTCAGCCCTTCGAGGGTTACCGGGATCATCATCGAGTTCCCGTTCATGGCGCGTATATAGGATGGGGGTTCTCGCAACGCGTCTAGTGCGTCGAGCGCGTCGGGGGGGTACGTTGTCATTAGTACCTCCAGCAGTTCGTCGGTGATTTCGGCATGTCTGTGAGGGTGAGTCCACCGACGGACTATATCCCCTGCCTCGGCGGGATGCTCGTTAATCCGGGCCAACGTTCGTTCCGCACTTCCAACGGGGAGTCTGCGCCATTCCGCTTTCTCCCTTCGTTGTGCTCTCGGCTTGCGCCTCTTGGAGCGTAGAGAGGGACTGGCCCCTCTACTCCATATCGTCGTTCCTTCCGTCGTCGTTGATCACCGTCGTCGGAATCGTCTACATCGGTCGGCTCAGGTTCCACAGTGCATAAAACTTCAAATGAATTGGGAGATGCAACTGGTACACTGGAGCGTGGTATAGGTCGTAAGTGCGTAGACTTCACTCGCGACCGGCGGAAAAATCCTCCTGGTCCTGTTCTTCCTTTATCGCCTCGGCGTACATGGCCCGGAACTGCGGGTCCTGCAGGAGGCGGCGAGGGCAGTTCCGTGCCAAGTGTCCTTCCTGCTTGCAATTGTAACAGGTAGGACGAGGCGAAGGTCCCTTTCCCTTGCTGTCCGCACGGTCTATGTCCATAGGAACCGGGGCAGCAGCTACGGAGGTAGCGGGCGCGGGGCTGCTAACCGGGTTGTTCCCAAAATGGGTGACCGGGTTATTCCCCTGACCTTTCCACTCGGTCTTGCGCACGTTCCCGGGGTTGTTCGAAGGGAAGTAGGAGGAGTGCATCTTTGGGGCGGAAACCGTGTTCCCCCCATCCCGAAGGCTGCCCTCCATAACCGGAATGCCCGGTTCAGCCCATCGTGTTTGATAACTTGCTTCTTCCAGCCTTTGTAGTCCACAGGCAGGTCTGACTGACTATAGACCGCCCTGACCACCTTGTCATCGATGCCGCGCTTGAGCAATCGGATGAGGGTGACTTCGTCGTACGCCGCCGTCTTGTTAAGGGAGTCGAGCACGGTGAAATATTCCGTGGCCGTGCTTTTGCCTTGGCGGAGTTTCTCCATCTTCGCTTGAGCAATCTCGACTTGCGCACCGCCCTTGAACGCTTCAAGGACTGCGAGGCGGAAGTCCGCCCAGGTGGAATACGATCCGGTCGCATCCTGGGTCTGCATGGCCAACACGACGTTGTTGGCCCATTGCGAGGCAGAGCCGTCCTTCATGTAGGAGAGTGCGAAGGTAATCTTCGTGCTGTCCGTGGCGTAGGCGGTGTTGCCGTTAAAGTTCAGCCAACAATCCGCCAGGAACTGGTCCACCTGCTCGGAATCCCCGTTGAACGTACGCGGGGCAGCAACCCGGGGCTGCTTGGTATTGACCTTGACCTCCCCAGACGTCCCGAGAGAGGGGCGGCGGTCAATGGCCGCGTCGCGGAGCGCACTCATGGCCTCCCTCAGCAGCTTGTTCTGCTCGATCCTTTCGTCCCCGGCTTGTAGCAGTTGGGCGCGAGCATCCCCTAGCTGAGCCTGGAGTCCAGCAAGGGTCTCGTGGAGCGTGCGGGCCTCGTTATGAGACTTGAGGGCCTGCTGGTACAAGAGCGCCGAGCGCTGGTCCTCGGGCTGGATCTCGAAGACCCCGGGGTCCGGCATGGTAAATTCGTTGTTGTTCATCGTATCGTCCAGTCGAGTCGTCGGTAGGTTGACACTATTCTTTTGTCAGCACAGGGCCTCACTGCAGGGGTTACTGCGACGTGGGCAACTGGGCGATACAAGAAGAAAGGTAAAATGCGGTAGATTGAGCTCTGGAGAATAGACTAGAATAGTGTAAAGAGTCTAACTACCTATCCTAGGGTTATATACTGCAAGTCGTAGTAATGACTACCGGTCACCAAGGAGTCCGTTGGAAATAACGGCCGCATCGTTGAAATACGATCGCGGTTGAAATGCGATCGGGTTGAAATACGATCGAGGTTGCAAATGATCGAGGTGAAATAACCCAATCAGGGACGAGGGCGATCGAGGGGTTTTGGAGTATGATGTCAGATGAGAAACGGACGGGGTGGAGGAAGGGAGTCGATAGGTGCATCCCGAGGTATAACCCGGTGAATGTCTGCGTAGTCGCCGGGTTATTGGCATGAATTTGGGGATGTGAGAAAAGAGCAAATCATGACAGCCGCTTTCGTATAGGTTGGAGCCGTTGCCGTACCCATCGCGGTGCCAATAACTTGGCGGTAAGTTTTATCAGCAAATTGGACATAGTTGAACTTCAGAACAAGTCGTAGCAGCAAAACAATCAGCTGTTTCTGAGTTGTGAACACCCCTAGGTGTACTATATTGCATACACTGTGCCTACAGCCAGGGCATAGGATTACAATATAGACGGACCTAGCCAGGCCCCTGGCTGTCCCTATGCTTAGCTTGGTTTCCTCGCCTTCTCCGCCACTGAGTAGATCACGCCTCTGCTGACAAGTACCGTCGGCTACTGTGCTCCTCCGGCGCCTTCTCCCACGCTGCCCCTCGGCCGCAACCAATTACTCATTTGGACCCAACTCCGGACATCAACTAGAAAGTCGCTGCTTTCGGATATGCCGTTATTGTGTTAGACAGCGTCCCGCCCCCCTCCCCGCCGTTTTCCCCTTACTAGCGCCCTTTGCTGGCGCATTCCCCGTTGCAACTAGCCAAACACCCCGCCCCCAATTCAGCGCTTTCCCCGCTGACCAAGCATAGCGCCTGCCGCTCAGGGCCTACCACAAGGGGGATGTTCCCGCCCGAGCGCGGCGCGCGCGTTCTGCTTGCTGCGCACCGCTGCTCTCTACAGGTGAGGCCTCGTAGAGTGTTCTTCATGTTTATTACAGGTAACGCGCCCGCTTCGCCCGTTGGGGCGTCTTGCGACCGCAACGTTCTTTCTGTCGTTTATACTAACTACGGTGTCCGCTACCAAACGGTCCTCCTACCCAATAAATATGACAATTAATATACCCTTGTAATTAGTCTACTCCCCCAATTCCAAGCCTTCCGTGGTGGGCGCCATGTCCAACTCCTCGCTCTCGAGCAACTCGCGATACACTGTCCCATCCTGCCTCACGACGTCCCGCACCGCCGTTGCTACTGATACATTCCATCCCGCGTGAAAGCCCGCCGCGATACGGCGATGCACAGCGACCTGCCGCAAGGCGTAGGCCTTCAGGCCCGCCGCTAGCTGCGGGTCAATATCTTCCCGCAGCTCTGCGCGCCGCCTCCATTCCACCTGAATCCACCGCAAGAAACGCAAGACGCGCTTCATCTCTTCCCGCAGGATATCTACCTCTTCGACCCAACGATCTCGTCGCGCACGTGCTTTTGACCATTCCACTCGCACCGCTGCAAATGCGCCGTTAGCTCGCATCCAAGACAAAGTACACACTCCACAAACATTCGTGCAGCTGTTCCTGGTCCTCTCCCGGCCCACCGCCGACTGTCCAAATCCAGGAGAATGTCTTACGTGCATTCGAGGGCTCGAGACGTGGGCGTCTGGTGCTGCCCAACCGCCCGAGCTTCTTCCTCGACAGCGCATCGCTTTCCTCCTCCGCATTAACATTCATGTCCCCCAGCTTCAGTTCCTTGAATTGCGGCGCGAAGGCAGGTCCCTTCAGCGCAATCAGCGCGGTGCGCGCGCCCCGATACTTGGCTGCCACCCTCGAGATCCTGTCGCCAACGCGACCTATCAACGTCGCTGACCGTGTTGCTGCTCGCTGTCCCACAGAACCAGAATCGCGCCAGGTGATCAGATGTTTCTGCGTATGGAGTCGGCTACGTAGAGTATCCAGCGCGTCGACGCACTGCGCATTCCGTAGCTTGGCCTCCGCCTCCGGTATCCCGCGCATGCAAGCAGTCCTGCGTACCGCTGCGGGCAGGTCGGAGGGTAGCCACAGCTTGATGTCCTCCGCCTTCGGCGGGGGCTGGTCGTGATCCCGTGCGTCCTCCGCCGCTTGTCGTAGTGCCGCCACGCCCGGCATATACACGGCTTGAAGTCGCTCGAATGTCCGCAGCTTCCGCAAGAACGCCATCCGCAACTCCTGGATTTGGCTGGAGCGGTCCGCAGTGACGAGGGTCACACCTTTTAACTCGGCTTTGATACGACGCCTGCCCTCCTGTCAGCCTTCCACTAAAATGTAAACGACCATATAGAACTCACTGTGACTCCTCTAGTTGCAGCCCCGCCTTCATGAACGCGGACGGCGTCGACGTGCTCGCGCTCAGGGGTGATCGTCCCTCGGCAGCATCCGCTGCCTCCGCTTCCTTGAGCTCCCGTAAGACTGCCGCCTCGCTTGGCCCCGCTGAAACAGAAGAAGTCGCATCAGCTTTCTTCGATACCAGCACTCATGTCCGTGTACGTACCACTCTTTCCCCCGGGCAAGCAGTAGGGGTTCGGCTTGGATCTGTCGACGATCCACTCCTCGATCTGGGTCTTCCACTCGCCCCTCAACGACCTTTCTAACGTGCTGTCCACGTCCTTAAACTCCGCCACCTGCTTATCGCGCTCCGCGATAGCGACGATCAGCTTGCGCGCCAGTGTTTTTCCTGCGAATCGGTCAGTCACACCATCCAATCTCTGCGTAACCACAAACACGTACCCTGATTCACGTTCTTCTCAAAATTCATGTGATCTATCTTATTTTCTATCGCGTCGTGTCGCCCCCCCTCCCCCATTTCCTTCGTGGCAAACCCAACCGGATTCAGGACCGCCCACGTCCTCTCGATACCCTCGCCGTCTGTCCGTCCAACCCCCAGCGCGTAGCTCAGGGAATTGTCGGTCTGGCATAGCACCTCGTGCGCTTGGGCGTGCCACACGGGCAGGCAGAACTGAATGTCGAAATCTCCGAGGTTGGTCATGGGTGGGGGGGGTGCCGCGTCAGTTTGCGAGCCGCTGGCGGTAACGTCCTCCGCGCGAGTGGGAATTTCGACCGCCCTCCTCTTGCCCTCGATTTTCTTGGCGCGTTCGAGGAGGTGAATTCTCCATTGACATGCGATGTCGTACGAAATCGTCAAGCATAGCAATGCGACGCCGGCGAGGGCTGCCATGAAAATCCAATCCATATTCGCATACCTTCACGCAAATCAAAATTTGAATTATTTCCTTTTTGGGAATCCACGTACCGCTCACCCTTTTGCAAATCTCCCAAACCCTGAGGCCTGACAACGCCGTGGCGGGCGCAGACACATCCCCCTACCCCAGAAACACGCAGCCCGGTCGTCAGACGGGTCTCCTTCTGTAGTAGGGCGGCGAACGCAATGCAAGAGCTAACCTACGCTCGTATGTCAGTCAGAGCCACATAGAAAGATAAGGAGCTTGAGACCAACGCACATCTTTCTCAGCGACGTAGTGTCGAAGGTGTTCCTTGTATGGGCCGGGATCCACGAAATACCCCAGCCCAGGACCGAGCGAAGGATCTTGATGCTCGTTAGCCCGCAAGCGATTCTTCAGGCGAAAGTTTGCGTCTAACGCTAGAAGCAACATGTAAAGATAGCTCCGGGAAGCGTCAGCACCTGCCCAAAAGTCGTGAAGCGCGCTGCTCACCGGTATTTAGGATCTACGTCCCTCCAGCCTTCCGGGAGGTTCTTCCCGTCGTGCGGGCATGCCCAACAAGGCACCGCTAGGCCGCCGCGCTGCGTTTTTCGCAAGCCGTCCGACTCGTGTCCTCTTCCCGCGCGCTTGACGTGCTGCAAAAACGCGTACTGGCGCGCCATACGACCAAACGCCTTATATCGATCCTGAAATGTACGTGAGCACTTCTCGTCTGGCCTCGTTTGCATTAGCTACGTACCGGCACAGAGGATACATGTACGGGGTCCGTGAGGCGTTCCAGTGTGCCCACGTAATCGTGCACGGTGATATTGCCGACGACATTGAGGAGGCGGAATGTCTCGAGGCATTCAATCGTCGCGCAGGTCGAGGGGTCTATGGTGGTTGCGGGATACCATCCATTGTCCAATAACTGACCGAGATTATTTGTTTGGGAGGACGTATCACATCCGCAGTATTGGAAGTCGATCGTATGAATTCCTGTTCCGTTCATGACGACCATTGAACGCCTCACGCCAGGGAACTCGCACGGAAGCCCATGATGGCCGAGCTGATACACCATCCCCAACCCCGTCAGGCCTGCGGCGTTCGGCGTCGACCCCCAAAGCGTAGCTTCAGTCCAAAATTCTCCATTCCATTCCTATTCAATCCATTCAGTTTACATTACACAGAAAAACGGAAAACCGGCAACGACGTACCCACAAACAATGCAGAGGACTGAGCTGATGCCGCGACCTCACGCATTCGCCGCACTGCAAGAACTCCCCGCACTGCGTGCATCGAAAAAAACGGGTGCCATTGGCAGGGCCCGCACCGCAGCAGGAGCACGCCGTCTCCGACAGATAATTCCCGAGACCAGATCGTCGCAGCAGTGCATCGAGGAACTCCTGCTGGAGCGGACGCCAACTCGACATGGGCTCATCCTGTGCCCGACTCGAGTCAATAACGCACAAACGGCAAAATATATAAAATTAGGCACCGAATTCTTGTAACGCTTTCGTTTGGACCCCTCGTCGTCGTCCACAACGACGTCGTAGGAGGAGACAGCATCCGCAAACGTGTGAGCTTCTGTCAAGCCGTCGTCGTTCACGGGAGTCCATGTCGCGTAGGTGTCTTCTAGTGCCTCAGGGTCCCGCCGTGCCTTTTTTTGAGGGCGCACGTCCACTCGATCCGTAAAGGCGCGACGGCCATCCGTCGACACGTGAATGCCTGTGTGGGCCAGGGGCTCGTCGGCGTTGTCGTCGTCAAAATGTACATTGTGATTGCGTCGTCCCATCGTATGGCCAGGACTTAAGAGGGGAGAGCGGAGGGGGAGGGGGAAGGCGAGAGACAGATATGAAATGCGAGATTTCGCCCGAAACCTGAAGATCTTGGCTCATCTTGGTTCGCGTTACTTGGGAGAACAGTGAAGGCGATAAACAAACCAGCGTGTGCAAGACCCCATCCCCATTGGGCATTGTCACGTTAAATCGCACCGCCACCACGACGCCAAAACGACTCGTCCATTTTTTAACATCACAAACGAAAAACAGCTCCAAGAGGGAGGGGGAGGGTAAAAGAAGGGAGCTCCTCAGTGGGAGGGCGAGGTTAACTTTTATCCAGCCCACGCACGTAGAAAGCAAAAAAAAAAACTGCGCTCAGTAGTATTCCTCCTTTGGAGAAATGTTTCAGAACGCCCGATAGATCGGTCAAGAAATCATCTGCCGCACTGGCGCTGAACCGCGAATCGAACTTGTATTTCTCAAAACCAAATGGACTACACTCTCCGACGAACCGGTTCACAGTTTGGTTTGCGTCTGTTTTCCCATTGGGGTTATTTAGCATGGTCTCCGATAAATTGGCGAAGAAATTCGCTTACTGGCATGGAAAGCGTCTGTTGGCAAAGATTGGAATGAGCCGCGGCGTGAAACTTGCTTCAGGCTTCATCAGCAAGCAACAAATCAAGCGCGAATGACACTCACCCAGCAACGTTGCGCAACCCTTCTCCAGGCCGCTTGCACAGCGAACCCCATGTGCAAGCCACGTCGTAAGAGAGTACATGGTCGAGATTTACCCAGCGCTCCCCCTTCTCGTAAGAGAGTACATGGTCGAGATTTACCCAGCGCTCCCCCTTCTGCAAGTCTACGATGGCGTGAGTAAAGCTGATGAGGTGGACTCGGGGACTTGCCTGCAATCGGCCTGGCAATTGCTTTGGCTTGGATGAACCGCGGGCCCTCGACGAACTGCGCCGGCGCATATCCGTCTGCGTTGCCTGAAAAAATAGAAAATAAGTCACAAAATCAGCGAGGAGTTCCTGAGTTACCTACGATTTTCAGCGTCCATCGGCACCAGATCCGGCACAATGTCCTCGATGTCGGTGGCGACGACGGTCTGCGGGATCTCGGGAGAGGGCATTCTGATTGGGGGTTAGTGGTGGGGAAAGAAATGGGGTAAGTGTTCGGCAAACATATAAAAAGGGAATCTGACCCAAATTGGATTGGATCAAAGGGCACAATCCCCCCGCGACGAGCAGTACAGACGACCCCCCCCCCATGCCAGGTACCGCCTCCTGTTTTTTTTCCAACCCCCGCTCATTCCCTCTCAACCAGGATCCGCCTCACTGCGCTCAGCGTCTCGGCACACCCGTCGCAGTCCAAGCCCCGCAGGTACGTGCAGCACCGCACCTCAGAACCTCTGGCCATCGGCTCATTTTTCGCAGCGACGACTGTTTCCGTGCGCTCTACGCGTCAGAACACCAGCCGCCCCGGAATCCCTCCTCTCGGTCGGCCAATTGTGCCTCTCCTGACATATGACATCTTCGATACTCTGCGCCTTCAAAATCGCATTGGACGCCGCCGCCCGACTGCAGACCAAGGCAGCGACAGCGAAGACACGTTCGACAGCCTCGCCCACTCCTCCTCTGACTCGTCTGATTCTGACGATGCGGACCGCGACAGCGAGATCGAGGAGCTTCTAGACCCCAGATATACGTGGGACAGAGGACGCAGGATTCGCCTGGCGGGCAGGATTCTTCAAGAGAGAAAGGAGCAGCTGCGGCCGGCTATCGAAGCGCGAGCTGCAACGTCGGCATACAAAGCGGCGAAGAAGGCTTACCCGAAAGACCGCACTCCTAAGCGTCCGTGGACGGAGCGCGAGCTCATGCGCGCTGATCGCTACTTGCCCCACGACCGGCCCTACCGTCACACAGAACTCTTGGGACCCAACGCCGTGTTTCCTTTCCAATTAGTCGAATGGCATGGGCAGTAAGTGCGCGGCGCATCTTGCGATCATCGAGCTCAAACATGATTTATAACAGAGAGGTTTTGCCGGTAGTGGATCGCATCGATTTTGTGATTGCAGCTGCAGGTGGGGTACTCCAAGAGTTTGACGCCGCCACTGTGCTGCAGCAAGCAAACGCGGTGTTCGCGCAGGCAGCGCAGACGGCCAGAACCCCGGCAGCTGGACATTTCGCTTCCATTTCGGTTGGGGTGGAGTACGTTGACGGCCAGACGGTGCGTGGTTAAATTTCAGTCCATTCGTTTCTGAGGTGGCACAGGTACCACAAAATGCGAGACAACGCAATGTGGGGGATGCGTTGGCTCTGCATTACTTGATGGGTCACGTGTCGAATGGGCGCTTGTCCGCTCTTGGGCGTCTCGCCGCTTTCGCTAATGGTCTGCCTCCACAACCTGTCTACTGTCGCCTCTCTCCCTGACTATTGACTCAGAACTGTTTGCTTCTCTCACCCCTCAGGCTTTTGCCATCGCGAGCTCCCAGGCCGACGCCCTCTTCGCGGCTCATCCGTCCCTCAGACGTCCTTTTATCGGTCCTTGGACCAGCTGGAGATTTGATCTGGGGCCGCAAACGGTGACGCCGCCCCAACATTCTCCCAACGACATTCCTTGGTGGTGGATCGCCATAACGGCACTCGGCGACTTCGACCCGGACACAGGCGGCCATTTGATCCTGTGGGAGGTGGGGCGCATCATACGCTTTCCGCCCGGCGCAACAATCCTGTTGCCGCCAGTGATACCTTATTCCATTGCGCGAATCCAACCCGGCGAGACGCGGTATTCGCTGACTCAGTATGCGGCGGCACCTCCGGGATGGTCTCGATGGCCCGCGCCTATTCACCTGTTTTCTAAGCTGGGAACGCTCTCCACCCTTCGTACCTAAAAAGACAAGAGTAGTCGTCGCTATATTCTGCATTTTGTTAAACGTTCCAATCTTGAATACGCCTGCGCTCGCTTGATGAATTGAATGATGGTGTGATCTCTCTGTGATCTCGTGCGCTCTCGGTTGCTCCGTGCGCTCTCTCGGTCTTGTGTCTCCTTTCCGCGTCAATATGTCTCTGAGCAAAGCACTCCCCGATGACAGCCTCGAATACCCCTTGACCGTGGATGCGCGCGGCCACTTGGTACAGACGGGTGCGTGACACCAGCAGCTGCATCGTATACGCTGACTCTTCCGCATAAGAGTGCCATACGCTCGCTAGCAGCTCGCCAGCACGCACTGAAAAAAGCGCACCCGCGAACGACTTGACAGTCGCGGACTACTTGCGCGCCCGCGCTTTCGAAGATGAACGTGCTGCCTCCCGTCACTCTCAGCGCGTCCGCGTCGAGGGTTATGGGTTTCAGTACATCCAGCACGCTGGACGGAAAGTACGCCGGTTACGCGCCTCCGCCCGCGATTTAAGAGCAATGGCCGACAGTTACTCGTCGCCGTCGGTCTCGCGGGCGCGCACCCGGATACGCCGTTGTGCGCCAGGGGTTCGCGCCAGCCGTCGCTCGCCTCTCACACGCGAGGCGTTGTGGCTAAGCGATGAGCGGCCACCTACAGCAGCTCAGAAACTGCAGCCCGAGGATGAGTGTGGGCTCTGCCTCTCATTGAAGTCCCGCCCAGTTTCGTGAGTACGCGATCCGGTCAATATTTCAGTTTACTGATGCCTCTTCGTTTGGTCAGGTATAAATGTGGACATAGCAACTGCTATGTCTGCATACGCGTCTGGCTCGAGCAGAGCTGGGAGTGCCCTGACATGTTGTGCGGATTAACCATGCGCTCGGAGCCGATCAAAGACGTCGACGAGGAATTCCGCATTGCCGCTCGTTACCCCAACTGCGTTGACATGACGAGCGTCGACTACAACTGGGAGGGTCTGGTGTTTCCCAAGAGGTTGCCCAGGGCTGGGCCTGTTGTGGATTCCGACGTACTTATCCTGTAAACGCATAAATACTATTTTGTCTTCACGTCTTACTTTTCTCGAATAACGACTTTATTTTCTCGAATAATGTGCTATGAGATCTCGGAGCGAGAGATTTAGGACTAAGTAACCTGGTTTATATTGTGCCCTGAGCGAGAGGCCAGTATTGTGAAAGCTGGTGTCTTGCAAAGCCGCAGAGACACTATATCGCGAACTTCGCATGCTGTTATCGCGCACTGATGGTCATTTCCTGGACCATTGTTTTCTCAACTATTCTCGTCGCGGTTCCGAATCGGACATTCTGAGGAGACAGAATATGTTCTTTATACTTAAGCTAGTCGTGTAATTTTTTGTGTAAATTCTAAGACATGGGTTAGACAATATGGGTCGTGAGCATTGAAACAGCTGGTTTTGTTCTGTTTCTAGTATTGGATCTTGACTGAAACTACGACCATGTCAACTCAAACTCTCAATATCGCCACAACTTCGGCTGTTCCGAGCTCGTATGCGTTCCTTGCACCTTCACATACCTCGTTGAGCTCGTTTTAACAAAACTCCAGGTCGGGGACCGCCCACAAAAGCCAAAGCGTGTCAACCCGTCCAGCTTCCACCACCCTTGCCCGGCGCCGGGCGTCAGCGAAATACCGGGCCAGGTGAAACGAGAAACGTTACTTGGCCTTTATAGCTCATCCCAGCACAGAAACGAGGATGAGTTGCGCGAAAAAGCGGGGAGAGAATGGCGAAGTAAGTGCCCATATCCTCGCGTCGTAACTCATCTTACAGGGCATATTCCATCAGACATCGTGCGCGGGTGAAGGCCCAGGAAGAAACCGCAGAGGAAGCGCGGAGCAGGGCTCGCCAGGCGAGTCAGAAATACCGACGAAAGTGGTATACTGTATATTCGTGCGAAATCGTGAAATGCTAACACTACTTTAATCTACGCTGCCAGGCATGCCGATAGACTTGCCCATCGTCAGCGCATAGTCCGCATGGAGTGCGTGTTCTGCCTTCCCAGCCGGCAAAGCCTATGGGCTGAATGTCGTTAACCGTTCTTCAGGGCATATCAGCGCAAGCACGGACATCGCGCCTGGCTGGAACGATACGAGAAATTGGAGGCGCAACGTGCGGAGGCTCGTGCGGAGGCTCGGGAGAATGAGGAGATGCGTCGGTACCAGGAAGAATTTCGACGTTCGGATGAGGCTTTTGCTCAGCGGAACGCGGGGGAAGTGTCACCCGCCATGTAATCTTAATCTTATCTTTTGCGGACTTAATTTATTAGCGTATCCAATCCGTGTCCAATTTGCGCAGGCCTAAAACTGAGGACGACGATATTGACGGTATATTTGCAGAATACACGAAATCAAAGAAATGTATCTACATCGCAAGTCGCGCCGTACACGCCCGCACTTCGCCTCGACCTTCTGCCCGCTGAAACATCTCCAATGCCTCCAGGTAGGTCGGGGCGCGCTGGTGGACAGAGCCGCTGACTCCCAAGACGTTGAGAGCGCATTCCACGCTGCAGACAAGAGAATAAGTACTGAAGACATGTGGTATGGCAAGCGAGGTACCTTGTCCCGAAGACCCCCGGATTGATACCTTTGAAAACAACGTAGTAGGGGTCTGCTGGGCGCCGGGAAGAAAGGTGGGTCGTCGGCAGTGCACCACCCGTGGGAATTGGCATGGGGGCATGTCGGGGGGAGACTGGCAACGCGGACCAGGCGCCTGCCTCGCACGTCCAGCCTCTGCCTTGCGTGAACTCGAACGCTGCAACCGCCTGCGCACGATCTGGGTATCCTTGATGGAGCGCGAATCGATAAGCGTTGACGGAGGCCTTGGCCGTGGCCCTGAGAACAGACAATCAAAGCAGGTCAAGAAATGAGGACGAAACGTACCACGTATCGCAAACACCTATGCGGCGCCCGCGGAAGACGACCCAGGCGCGTTTCGTCGTCGCGGGTTTACTGGGTCTGCGCAGAGCGTCCACATGCGCGCCGGAGATGCCTTGGGTTGCGTGCGCCGCTTGGGACCTTTTTCATTTGATGGTTAATACGAATTGCTATCGGAGAAGACTACGACATTACCAGTCGCTTGAGACCCCAGCCTGGGTTGGCGATTCGAACAGGTAAAGGGAAGGGCTTGAAGTCACGGTGGGGCGGGACGAGATGGGGCGCCGGGGGGTGGTTGGCGTGTACGGGGGAGGGTCAATATCGGGACGTTGCGGAGGGGGGTCATCGAGGGTGAGAGTTGCCAAGATGACATCGATATCATACAAGGGTCGTGGGGCGTTGTCGTTGTCGTCGTTGGGGACGGGGGCCGACTGTGGACGACGGGCTCGTCGACGAGGACGTTCACGGGGAAGGTCCGTGGGGGTGAGAGTCGGGATGATCTCGTCGAGATCATACAGCGGGCGAGGTGCGCGGTCGGAACGGGGGCACAGTGTGGTAGCTGCATGGGAAGAGCAGAGGCAGATCACAACGCGTGCACTCAAGGAAGATCATATTTGGGCCGGTTAAACTGTACTAGTCTAGACTTCTTGACCCCAATTTCCTATATACCCCCATACTGGGTCTTGAGCCGCATCACCCCAACCGGCGGCAGTTCCCCAACCCCCGGGATTGTCTGGGCTAGGAGCGACCGAAGGCGCATTCCACGCTGTGGGAGGAGGGGTGGGAGGGTTTCCGACACTAGCCCAGGCCTGCGCGTCTTGAGCGATATCGTCTATCCAAAATTTAGTATAACAGCTGCAAGAAATAAAAGTGAGAACACACTTGGGGTGAGGCCAAGGCGGCGCGCGCGAGCGTAACCTTCTACGACGCAGGTTACATTGAATGGATACTCAAAATTTTTTGGATAAAGGACATACGGTGGACTGGGATGGCAGACTTGGTGGCCGACCTCGTTCGCGCCATGACGAACTTCAAAGAGAGGGAATGGAGCGTGTTTCCGGGGATCGTCTTCATTTGGAAAATAAACATGTGCCCAACGGAGGCGGATGATAACAGCGCAGATGACGAGATGTTGCCCTGAGATCGATGGTGTCGACGCGAGGACCCTGAATGTGCAGGAGCATATTCAGAGAATTTGAGAGATTGTTACAGGAATTGTTACAGGCGCAGAGCACCAGGCACCAGGGTGTGAAGCTGAACGTGCAGGGCAGAGCGCGCGGCTTGCAGCCCGCTGTGAGGTACCGGGACTGTCGGCTCGGAAGGAAATCATCAATCATTGGAAGCTGAGGAAAAGATTCCAGTAGTGAGGTGAAAAGATGGCGAACTGACGTGGGAAGCATGGCGAACTGAGCGCATCAGTTTGCGAACACCCGCTTCCGCATTGGGTTAATTAAGAAAGGCACAAGATCAATTTATTGCATGCGACTCTACGACGACTTGGGTTTCTGAGTGAGGGCAGAGAGGTGATAAGCCCAGCTGTGGAGAGCTCAGTCGGGGGGTTAAGTTCACGGAAAGAAGACATACCGGCGAACCATCTCGTCGACGAAAGGAAAATCCGCACGCACGAGATCAACGATAGGGAGGTCCTCATTTGATGCGGCAGGGTCGGCGAGTGGGTGTTTCACGACCACGAGGTTGCCAAGACATGCGTATTAGCGGTCTTCGTACGGCAGAATTGCGGCGACCGCTTTGTTGGGGGAGAGATTGTGTGGGGCGTCGTCGCCGGTGCCGTGCGGGCAGGTGGTCAGGATAGTGAAGGTGGCGTGTGGGATTTGGCGATGCTTCAGGTTCGGCTTCAAACAGAGCGTGCACTGGGCCGGATTCGGGACGAACCAGCCCGAAAGTTGATTATTATCGCGGAGGGTGGGATTGTCGGGGTGCAGGTGGAGATCGGGGTGGAGAGGCGGCTTTTGGGCCCAAGGGTACATGCGGACCTTCTTGGTGATATAAAACGGCTACCAAAAAAAATTAGACCGAGAGAAAAAGAGGGAGAAGGGAGTGATATACGGGATCAGTGGGAGGGTTTGCCATGGTATTTTATTTTAGAGGGACAGTAGGAGTGGGCGCAGGGAATTGTAAAGCAAGAAAGGGAGCTGACGAAGCAGCTGTGTGTGCACTGTGGGCTTATGGACCGGCTAAGATGTTTGGCTTCGCAAAACATTAGACCGTGACTGATCCTTTTTGTTGACTACGCACCACAAGACTCCAGGAATTCCAGTAAGTGGTGGTTCTTGCTTGCTTGGTCGCAGAGAGGGCGGATAGACTGACTTTGAGACTTTTAAGATAAAGAATGGCACTAAAGAGGAAGACAAACGTGTGGAAGCGCAAGGCGAAGGCCGAGCGCCGGAGCAACAAGCTGTGGGCCGACGGCGCGCGAGAACAGGTTATGCGGCCGCACATCGAGGCCTATGCGGATGCGCTGCAAAGAGGCTGGAGAGCTGAGCGCGATTACCTCCAGAAAGTTTGCAACGAGTTTCACTGCCGCATTTCGTGGCGTCTGGCAGACGCGGACGAGCCTGAGCTCCCATTACCGGCCTACGATCCCTTCTCCCCGCCCGCGGTCGAAGAGCTCACCCAGGAGGAGAAGGAGGCGAGACACGCTCGCATTGAGGAACTCAATATCGTGCGTGACGTGACTGAATGTGACAAGTCGCGTCGCTGATTCATCATCATCATGTAGCGCATACGGCGGTGGCTCAAATACCGCGTGCGGGCCCTGCGGCGGGGGTTTTCGACGCAGAACGATCCCCGAGACAACCCTTGTGCTGTTCTGCTGGCAAAACTCGCTGGTGTCACCAATCCTCCGAAAGCACGACAGGCGTACCAACAATACATGCGAGAACGCTATGCATCGGATATCGCGGCAGTGGTAGAAGAACGTTGGCGCACGGACTGTCCCACAAACAAAGACGGAGCCGCAAACACCAAAAAACCGAACGCACCGTTTCGGGCGAAGATTGCGCGAGAGATGTTTGGGGAGTTGTCTGAGGAAGAACAAGACGACTTTCGTGAGCGCGCGGTAGCCGAGGCGCGGGATGCTAAAGAGGCGTACGAGAAGGCAATGAAGCAAGGACCCTCGAAACGGCCGGAGGACTGTCAGAAGTGCGTACTACGTCGTTGCTCTGGAAATGTTCTGTACTAACGCAGTGTTATGCAGATGTATCGACGAGTTGGGGAGATTCATGGCTCCGATCTTGGAAGGTGTTCAGAGCTACACGGGCCTTCAATCGATTTGCGTATTCGGTGGGCCGATGCCAAAATACAGTGGAGAGCTTGGGACGACACAGTAAGTGCCTCGCGAACAGTTCTAATGTCAAACAAGTGATTTACATAATTCTAAGCGTGTGCGTCGGCACCAACCTGGCACCAATGCCTGTGGGCTTCGCCGCCTGGAACAAGCCCCGTTTCGCGCGCGACGTGGTGGAGTTCATGACGGAGTATTTGCGTATGGCATACAGTAAGTCAAGTCGTTGGGCATGGTGGAGGATTCGAAGTACTGATTGACCTTTTGCAGCGGCAACGGAGTGTGCGGAAGCGGCACTCCCTACCACCTCACTCACGGATGCCAAGTACAGCTTCACGGAGCCTTCCGACTCCGAATCGGACGACGAGTCGGATGACTCGGGCGACGAGTCTGGCTCAGGCTCTGACTCTGCGGGGTCGGTCTCGGGCAGCGAGTCAGGAAAGAAAAAGAATAAGAGAAAGACGAAAGGGAAGAACAAGGAGGGGGGGAAGAACGCAGAAGGAAAGGATGGGAAGAGGAAGAGGAAAGAGAAGGACGACGGGGAGGAGGCGAGGCCGTCGGCGAAGAAAACCAAGACCAAGAAACAGGTGGCAGTAGAGGCGGAGCGCGCGGAGCTCGATCGCTTGGCGGGGGAGACAGATCGGCTGGCGAGGGAGGCGGAGCGTGAGGCAGCAGAGGACCTCAAGCGCAGGCAAGAAAATGAGCGGCGCTGGGCGGAGAACAGAGCTAGGAACGCCGAGAGACTTGCAGCGCTGAAGATACCAAAAGGGTCGACGGTTCTTGGATTGGGGGACCTCGCGCCAGCGCCAAAGCCGAAGGCGACCAGGAAACGGGCAGAGCAGACGGCAGGCCCCTCGCGCAAGTCGACGCGGCAGAGTGGCGGAACGGCTCCCGACATCGAGATGACGGACGATCTCGAAGGCAGCGGGTCGAGCGCAGGCCTCCTCGACGTCGCGCATGGCGTCAGCGACCAGACAGGGACGACCTCGACGAACACACCAGTCATCCCCGACGCGCCAGTCCTCGACGCTCTCACAGTCTCCGTCGAAACGCCAGATGGGACAATGACGGGCGGCGCCGTGCTCCCCGACGCGGCGTTAGTCCCCGACGCGCCGCCTGTCCTGCCCAGCGCTCCTGCGACCAAGACGGCGGGGGTGCGCCCAAAACCACGCCCGGCGTGGGGTAAGAGCAACGCTCCGGGCACCAGCAACGAGAATGGCGCGAACGAGCCCGCCGTGAATCCCCCCTTGACCGACACGACACCCGCGGCGACCATCAGCAGCGAGCCAGGGAACGACGCCGTCATACAGTCGCTCCCCGCGGACTCCTCCGCCCCCCCACCCTTAGAAAACAATGCCACGCACACTGGCGTCAAGTGCCCGGGAGACGCACCAACATGGTTCCAGAACGTCTTCGGCCAGATCTCGGGCGAGGATGTCGGCGCATTGTACGAGGAAGTGCTGGACGCGTTCGTTAAGCTGGAGAAAAGCAACGAATTCAGACAGGCGGGGGGATTACCGAAAGCACCGCGACCAGCACAAGTGACGGACTGGATCCGAGACGGACGGGGCCGCAGCGTTGCCGTGCGGCCCATCGATGACTTGGCGAAGTTCGAGAGGGAGTGGAAGGGATGGTGGACAGCCCTGCAGCCGTCGTGGCGCGAGTCGTGGGAGGGAGAGCGCGGAAAAGCGGAGACGTTACCAGAAGGGGCGGATTGGGGGAAACTTGCGAGCCCGGGGCAGAACGGCATTCTGAGTGTGGTGGCGGCTTTGTATTGGTGGGCTTGTGCGGAGAAGGGGCGTGGGGTTCAGGCGTCGAGCGGTTGGCAGAACGCCGCGGTAGACACGACGTTCGTGCTACGCGCTATGACACGTTCTTAAGTATTGTCGACGGCCCGTTCGTCTCGTCTGGTCGGGATGTTTTTTTTTGTTTGTTTCCGTACTCAAGAATGGACATTTGCGTACTTTCGATGATAGTATTTTAAGGTATATAAAAGTGGTTACAAGACTCGGTGGACAATAAGTCAGTATGCGCGTCACGTGCCTCGCAGACTTGTGTTTTTCCTGAAGAGTCGTGCAGAGAAAAGATAATATATTGAAAAATTGTAGCGCCTGAAAGTACAAAGTTAAAGACTGATGGAGAAGCAGAAAAAGTGCGTGAACGGTGGGTGTGGGCCAGCGGCGGGGAAGGCGGGGGGGAGGGCGGGGGCGGGCGGCAGCGGGACAGCGGGCAGCGAGGGAGGTGGGCAATAAAGTAGGAGAGGATCGTGTACCGCTGCCGGAACCGAAGGGGAGCGGGGGTGGGCAGCCCCAAAAAAAGGGGAGCGAAGCGCGCGCAACCCCCGGCCCAGCAAGCTAAAAGCTGCAAGGGAAGGCGTCGAGGCACAGTATGGGCTTGAGTCAGGGAACCCGCACTATCCTGAGCAGCAAGGAAGGGCAGGAGGACAGAGCGGGAAGCGGGAGGGGAAGCGGGAGCAGGGCGGGTAGCGAGAGCAACTGAAATAAACAAAGGTAACGGAACTGCCGAACTGCCGAGAGGGAGCTGCCAAACAGCCATACACCAAGGCGGCGCCTGAATAAACCTGGTCAGAAATGCACCCCGATTAGGGCGAGCCGGAGCGGAAGAAATAGAGCAACCAAAAGGGGACCGGTACGGGTCCAGAACCTGCCCAAATGCGCTGCCCAGGCCTGTGGTATGCTATATGAACACAGCCAGGGGCCTGGCTAGCTCCATCTATAATGTAAACCTATGCCCCTGGCTATGTCCAGGGTATTTTGGCATTATATTACAACTAAGGCTCTTGTGAAGTCCAGGCTCGAGGCCTCAGCATATGAGTTAAATCTCATTTCTGAGGTGTGGAGGATCGAGGCGATGTTCGCAATCCCATCATCCATAGGGATGTTGGGGTACATAGCAACGACGTCTCCAGTTATGAGCCAGATGTCTTCCCCAGGAGGTAGCATCACTCCGAGGATTTCACGACAGAAAGTTTTTGAGTCAGGAAGGATCCAAGGAAAATCCTTGAGGAGGGGTTTCAATTGAAAATCAACCCATACTGAGGTGTTTGCCAGCAAAGTATCAAACGTTGGGACGATAGGGCGCCCGGACAGTGGGAGTTTATGGATCTTTGGGATGACTTTTAGAACCAGCACTTTGTCCCGTTTCTCGCGAATCGGTTGCATTAGCCACTTATATTGTTGTTTTGTAACAATGGGTTCCACCTTTTGGACGATGTCCCGCAGTGTTGCAATAAGGGCTATGTGGAACGGTTCTTCCTCCACGTAGGAGTCATTCTGAAGGAGCTTCAGCCCGGCATTGTGATACCACTCAGATGTGACTAGGCAGAGTCCCAGGTTTTTGTCAGCGGGAACAGCGAGAACACTGTTATCCGCTAGCATCTGGAGCAGAGCTCGGAGTTCCGTGTGGTCAATGTTGGGGGGTATGCAAACAGCCTGTCTACTGAGCACCTCGAGTTCAATTCGGTCACGCATATTGGACAGTGCGGACTCAATAATCTCGATTAAAGCGGGCCCTTTGGCAGAAGGGTTTGGGATGTGGAAGCGTGGCACAAAACGTGGTTGTCCGTGTTCTCGATATTCCCCGCTAAGGAGCTTATCTACAGGTGTGTATTTCTTTTTCTGGTCTGCTTTCTTATCCTTAGCGTCGTTCTCTACTTGGAGGCGGAGGCGACGGCTGAAGTCATCGACAGCTTCGAGCACGGGCTCCAACTTAGTTGGGCGGGGCCGTGGCGTGAACTTAGGATTCAGTGCAAGTAACAACGTCTGCTCAGGCGTGAGCACGATGTCCATTAAGTTGTGAAAAGCGCGATTTCGGATGCGCGTGTCGTAGTATAACGGAGACATTGTACAGATTACAAATTTTCTGCGCGTATAATCGGAGGTACTAGTAGCGAAAAACAGGTCTGGATAAGAGTCAGGTCGAT